>JARFJB010001400.1:1695000-1970000 GCA_036346205.1 Vesta saturnalis
GAGTTTTGTTAAAGGTACTTTTTGTTTGTTATCAAATATTTCTAAAACAACTGAAGTTTCAAAGATATAAAAATACCTGGATATAGACCTTAAACATATCGATTAATTATCTACGCAATGTTGTGATATGACGCGAAATTTAGCGGCACAAACATCGTTTGATTTTATAAGAAATAGTGTTCTTCATGTTGTAATCATTAACAACACATTAAAATCTATTAAATTGTGATTTCAAATACAGTACATACTTTCTAGTTCGATTATTAGTAATTAATTAGTGTACAATTATTAAAAATGTGGTCCATATCTAATCAATATTACTTCAGTTTTATATTTTTTATTATAAAACAACCCAACGACACTGGAATCTGCCAAACATGTTGATTTATTGCACAGCTTCGTTTCTGGACATACTTTAGTGCAATTTTTTTCAATACCTGAATAAAGATCAAGTTTATAGGAAAATGTTAAAATATATTTTTTAAAGAAAATTATCATTTTACATAACCTTTTTTTCCCAAGTTTCTTAATTTACAGCCAAATATGAATTAAATAAGATTGGTAATGCTTAAACTGTATTATTGATATTTTATAAAAGCGTGTCGCTTTGGAAGTTTAGCATCTAGACGTCTATTAACCTCTATATGACATGGAATGTTAAACGTCGATCTAATTGTTTTTGTTTTTACAATGTTCCCTATTTTTGTGAAGAACGTACTAAAAAAGACGCTGCCTAACTATACTAAAAGAATTATTATTAAAGTTATTTAATGTCTTTTTGTAGGTTGGAGGGTGGTGTGTTGTTACATGTGTTTTCAATTTAACATCGAATATTTCTTTTTGTAAACTCCATATTAATTCAGCTCCTCTTCTAATTCAAATAAAACTAGTTAATACCTAGGTCTATATTGTCAGACTAATTGAAATATTTGACATCATATGAATGACCTCAGCAAGAATTTAATAATACCCCATTAGACTAATTTCTCAGCCATCTTCATAAACATTGTCAATTGCAAAGCTTGAATTAAAACACAAAGTGATGTGCAATAAATTATAAATATTTACATGTTTTGCAAAATAATGAGTATATTATGAGAATATTCTAATATCTGAATATGAATTTAATATCCCTCTTCAAAGTTTCGTGCAAATTAAAACTTTGGTAAATTTCTACTTCTAAGTAAAAGTAGGTTACCTACGTTATGTACCACCACCAGGTCATAGATTTTCTATCACTTATCCTTCTATGCTATTATAAATTTTCATATTCAGTCAACTGAATCGTATTCAAATAGCATTTATACATGCGATGCGCATAGTACCTAGTACATTGCGGTATTTTCAACCTAACATGCACTACTGTCTAACAGAATTTTCTAAATAAAATACTTAAAGGATTCGTGTATTCAACTTTTGTATAGCTCCTTCAAATCGCTTGAAGTGATACTATTAGCCTATTCTCAGTATCTCATTAGTGGACAAAAATGCCGCTTTTTACAGAAGATGCGAAATTTCCTTATTCATTATGTGTAGTGAGCGTAAACTAAACAAAAGATTTTTTTTTATAAATTAAGAACATTGTTGTAATAATCTTTAACAAGGTAATCTAATTAGAAAAGTACGTAATGAAATGAAGGCTGACTTACAGAGAATATAAAAGTCTACAGAAACCCTATTTGATGAATTTAATAGAGGAATTAAATTAAATGGGGAAATGTCAGCTTTATTAGACCAATTTAGTGTTTTTTTCAAAAAGATCAAAGCTAACTAGCTCCTTCAAAAAATAACGGTTTTTCTATAATTCCTTTAAATGCACATAATTCCGATTATTTCCATTCTAAAAAAAATGTGTGGACGTAAAAATAAAAAATTTAAATTTACCGCCAAGAAATTGGGGTAGGACGAATTTGTAAGAAAGCACTTGGTACAGTAGTTATGAGGCTCGGGGGATTCGACTTCAGTCGGTCGAACAGTTTTTTTTTTTTGGGTTATGTATTTTATGCCATCTTATGCTTAAAACAGTACATTTAGAAATAAAATCAGAAGTGGGATAAAGGATACACCCAGTATTTAAAATTAGTGGTGATTAGTGCAATAACTCAAGATGAATGTTAGTAGTGACGATGACTATAATGGCGACGATCATGCTGTGAACAAGGATCAAGTCGAAGCATGTGGTAAGTCCCGCCTACAATTAACGTCAATGACGGTTGTAAATTTAATTGCCGGTACCGTAAAGTCGTTACAAATTAACATGAAGATAGGTTATCGAGAATGAGAAAGTTTGAAGCAAGAACGTGGAAAAGGAGTGAGAAAGTTATGGATTATTATCATAACAAAATCATGTTAGAACTTATTCCATGTATTATTGATGGATTTGACAACTAGACACTTCAGAAGCAAGCACGTACGCCTAGGCTACAAACGCTCGAAGATTCAATTAGTGTTATGAGCGAAGTATGTAATAGTCATAGCCACAGTGTAACTGCTAGGAAGTATCATCCTTGAGAGTCGAAAGTGGTGGTTAATGAAGCAAAAGCCTTTACCCCTCGTAGCCTAGTTAGGTGTTACAATTGCATTGAGACAGACCATGTTATGACAGCTTCTACGAAACCGAAAAGAACTCGTGGTTCATGCTACATTTGTGGGGAGCAGAATCACCAACAGAAAGATTGTCCTAGTCAGAAGTCGACAAGACAATGCAAAGAACAAGAAAGAAGCAGTCTATCGCAAGGCTCGAAGACAGGTGATGGTTGTATGCGATTAGTCCAACCAAATCCAGTACCGACATCGTTTATTCCGTTGTGTATTGATTCAGGCAGAGCTATTTCACTGTTAAATGTAAGATTGTTAGAAGGCAAACAGCATAGTTTAGAAAATGCTAGCAATAATTTTAATTATGCAGGTATTAATGGTCAAGATTAGCAATGTTAGGTTTGATAAAAGCAAGTGTTACTACAGGTGACATTACAGTTAGTGGCGTTATATTTCAAGTTCTTCCATGTAATACGATTACATTTGATTGTCTGTTAGGTAGAAACTTTATGAATAGATCAAATTTAAATATTTGTTTTTCAGGTAATTCTGTGACTGTCAATTTGTGTGATAGGCCAGATCATTTCGGTGAAGCTGGTATGGAAATTATGTCAATAAATTATGTTGAACCAAATGTGATATGTGACATAATATATATATATATATATATATATATATATATATATATATTGAGATGTTCAGAAAGAGGTAATAGAAGTATCGGACAGCTTACATGACATTTGGGTCATAAAAAGGGGTGATTTCTAGCTCGATACAAGTGCGAGACACTATTTTACATAAATCTGGTTCACGATGTGTTTAAAATAAATTTATTTGATATAAATTAATCTGAATATCATTTGCTTAGTTTGGTTTTATCATAAAAAGCAATTTGCTGCTACCAAAATTGTCAAGAATGTTAAATATCACCATTTTTGTAGAGTCATTTTAGTATTGCAATTATTGCAATAAAAATCAATTTTTCAAAGGTAATTTGGCAAGTAGACATTTTACAGGTGTTTAAACATGGACTATATAGTTAGGATTAGGTTAGGGATAGTGTATGTTTAGTTTTTAAAAGCAGGAAATACAAAAATTTAGTAAAAGGGTTATAATATGGACAGTATAGACAATTTTCGCACATATTTTTGGAAGCGAGTTAGTGACAAAAATATTAATACAAGTTTCACAATAAGAAAAACATTTAGAACATTATGGCATACAGACATTTATAGTGCCGTACAATTTATAGTGAAAAATTTCAAAAAGAGTGTTAGACGATGAGACTTTTTCAATGCAAGACTATATAACATTATGCATTGCAAATAAGTAGTGAGAACAATAAAGACAAGTAGTACAAACCTTAAACATAACATTTTAAGTGTTAAAAACATTTTTAGATATAAATAAATTTCATTTTTAGATTTAAGTTTGGTTACGTTGTAAATTTTAGGTTTTTTATATAATTTTATACTTTTTCCACTTTATTAAACGTAGATTTTGCTCTTAAAGCAAATAATAGATGTTCTTTCTCAATATGAATATGTTTTTATAAGGATACAGCGCTTTTCTCCGCTGAATTATGTTAAATCTGAGGTGGATTTAAGCTAATATTACAAAAGCTTAAAATTTTCTTTAAATTAATTGTTTCGAACATAAAAGATATGTATTCTTATGTAAAATGTCCTCAGAATTCCATTTTTGCAAGTAATTTTAGTGTAGCTTGTAAGTATAAATAGTTAAAAGCTTATTTTAATTCGAGTAGGTTACTTCGTTTATTAGTGTTAGGAAGTATAGCTTGTTAGGTGTCCTTTTATTCAAAATTTCACGTAGTTTTCATTTCCGTTTTTAATTTTCAATTCCGATTATGCATAAGAAAGTTACGGCCAAAATTCCATTTATGTACAATTTTTAATTTTGATCCTCCAATCAGATCCATAGCTACATTTGCAATATGGCTGTAAAAAAAATGAAATTTGTGTAACAACCAGAAACATATAAAAGCAAGCGCTCAGGAAATGATTCTCTCTCTTGAAATTGTTTAAAAGTGTAAAAGGTGAAAACAGTGTTGTAAAATTTGTGAATACATAACCTAATTTTTTATCGTTAAAAAGTTTTACGTTACGAATAATTTTCGAGAGCACTTGTTTTTGTATCGTCGGATAGAAATAAATAGTTCGGTCTCCGATACCTGTCGTTTAATAAAAATAATTCTGTTCGATTAATTGATGTTACGATTCTGTGAAGATTTGTTTACGTGTTTTCAAATTTAAAATAATTCTTGTTTACCAAATTAAATTCCATTCTTATTTGGTCAAAGTTTGTTTTATTTCGTCGTACAAATCCTTTTAAATAAAAATTTATCATCGGTAGCTAAAATAAAAGTGTTGTTAACAATAATCTTGAATACTTAAACATATATTTTAAACGATATCACTCATTGGGCTATAAAATCATTTAAAATAAAAAGTTACCGTTAATAAATAAGTGTTTGGAGTTTGCCGTTTGTGGGGAAAACATCTATAAGCCTGGAAGTTGGTGTCTTCGACAACCGAGAACCGAGATAGCAGTTGGGTATTGGTAACAACTGTAGCCGAGTGAACATTGCCTGCATCCAGCTGAAGTATTTGAAGACATCATTCAATCAACAGGAAGGACTGTATATGTGAGTCAAATTTTATAACCCTACCTATTGTGAATATTCATTTTCCTGCAATTTGTATTTGGTACATGTTTTTAGTTAAGAATTTTAAATATTTACTTGTGTAAACACCTGTAAAGATATTAATTTCTTTTCTTTTTCAAAATTTTCATTCTGGTTCTAAACATTAAATTTACTAAATATAATCATCTGACATTTTTGACAGTTACTTATTTTTACTTAAATTCATTAACGCATGCGTTGGATAGCAAATTATATTCAGAACATTTTGTATACTTTGAATTCAATTACATATAGGATACTTCTTATACTACAAAATTATTATCTTCAACTAAATTCCTTGAACTCTATCCCCATATGAGATTTTGAGCTAGTCCGGTGCAATAATAACATTTAAGAGTAAAATAATTACTTCCATTACAATCATAATCATCATAATTACATACAACATTTAAATTTACCTCAAACCAAAATTTAAATAACTTAAATTTTTCCTCATATTTGTGTAAGTCGCCATATTTTTTTTATTCCCTTATTTTTTATTCAAATTAATAATTAATACATTACAAAATAATTCCCTTATCTTAACAAATTAATTATTACATTCATTACAATTATATATATATATATATATATATATATATATATATATATATATATATATATATATAATTGTAAAGCTAAATTCTATTTTATGCCATCTTATACTTAATACAGTACATTTAGAAATAAAGAGACTTTAAGAAGAAATTCCTTCATTTTCTTTTACTATTAAAGATTTCTTACAAAAGAAAAAAATGTAAATATATTAATATTATTATTACTATTATATTCTTTATGAGGCAGTTTAATGAATTTTTTGATGTAGGCTTTTGTTTTTACGTTACGACATAAACATACATTTTTAAATGAAAACAATAGTTGCTATGACTTTTTAATTAAGGGTTTTTTTCTGGCCTTTTAATCATATAACATATGACACAGTTACTCTGAAAAACTTAAGAGATACGGTCATTGTTTCGGTTGTTGATTGACAAATGAAAATCGTAATTGCAAATATGATGAACAATAGAAATGAATTTGATTTGCGGGTGCAAATTGTTATCATTACGCTTTGGGTATTGTTTTATTCATCATTACATTGAATTTTTCGAAATAATGAATCAATATGAATTGAAAAATATTATTTAGCAACTAAAAAAGTGCTAATGAACAATATTCGCTATGGCATAAAAACATAAACAGCGAAGAACTACCAAGACTACTCTGTGACTAACAACTAAAACTTATCTAAATATATTTGTACACATGTTCAAAATGATTACCATCATAATTAAGACACAAGGTATACTTTTATAGAATAGAATTTGTGGCTTATCTTAAAGAACACCAATTAATACTAACAAACGCTTCTAATACGACACACACTGCTGCATACCACCTTCGAGTGGCCGAGGTGATCATGCAACTGGTGCATTCTTTCCTATCCACATATCGGGAAAAGTTGTACCTAAGTAATTTCGCACTCGTAATGGATTATGGGACGTTGCGCCAGTAACATTCACCGGTTAAAGTCCCATCAAAAACGAATGGACCAAGAAGTGTTGATCCCCTAAGACCACACCACACATTAAACCCAAATTTGGTTTGCGGTGTTCTTTGCTCGACATGATACGGATTATCTTGTGCCCAAAGATGCTTGTTGTGTCCATTAAACATCCAGTAATTTGTAAATCTACTTCCGTCCGCCCAACGTACCTTAAATTTAAACTGTGGATCAAGTGCACACGAGTTTCTAAACCCCGTACAAAACTCCATACACCGAAATCACCAGGGTGTAGTGTTTGTAAAGTTAATAACTTATAGGGGTGGAATTTATGCTTCTTTAAAACTTGTACAGTACTTCGTGAAATTCCCGCTTACATACTAATCTATCGCGTTGAAGGTAATTCATTCTGCATAACAGATGCTAACGTATTCGGCAGCTTCGTTAATGTGCTCTGTTTCATTTCTGGGTTTACAGAAAGATCTATATTCATGCAAAGCACCATTTAGTCTTTTCAATGTGCGCCGAGAAAGCTAACGGCGTTCAAAATAGAAATAAAAACATTTTTGTGCAACTCGCACTTCAATTCTGTAACGCCGAATATAATATTTAACCATATGACGCTTTTCTAGAATATAAAAATCTATTATAGCCACTGAAAACACTAATCAAACTGAAAATAACTTTATCTCTTTCATCACCATCTTCATCCAGCTTCACGCGTCCACTGCCTCAATATGCCTCCAAGAATCTCTATGTTGCCCAAGCTCCATCCAGTTATATTCTATTCTCCGTATATCGTCAGCTGTCATAGCTTCTCTTGCGTCACGGCGTCTCTATTCTAATAGGTTTTAGTCCTACTATCATTGTTGAGTCGTGCTACATGGTTGGAAAATCTTCATTTTAGCCTTGTTATATTCTTTAGGACGTCTTCTATCCTGTTCCATTCTTCATAATATTTCTAATATTGATCTTTCCATTTTCCTCTGTGATATTCTTAGTTTGTTTAGTTGTTTTTGGTGAGCGTTAGTGTTTCGGATCCACATGTTACAATTGGAAGCACTCAGTGATTGTATATCTTTCTTTTAAGGCTCATAAAGATTTCACTATTAAATAAGTACTTAAATTTGCCGTATGCAGTCCAACCTGAACCAATTCTTCTTTGTATCCCTTGTATCTGGTTGTCTCTAGTGATTATTAAATTGTGACCAAGGTATCGATATTGTGTAACTTCATCTATTATGTTGTTTCCTAATTTTATTGTTCCACCGATGACTAAGTTTGTCATAAAATTTGTTTTACTTTTGTTTATCTGTAGTCCCACTTCTTTCGTTGCTTGTGCAAGTTCATTAAGCATTACTTCGGTTTTCTGTTGATTATCGAAAATGAGCACAATATCGTCTGTGAATCGAAGGTTGTTAATCATTTTTCCCTGTCTTATACCAGTTGAGTTTTTTAAAGCATATTCAAGAACTGCTGTGAAGAGCTTGGGTGATATTGTGTTCCCTTGTCTGACACCTCTCTCTATGGAGTTCATGGAGTTGCACATGTGCCATTGATTTTTTTATAGATGTTACAAATTAACGGGTCTATCTGTAATATACACGTCATTGGATGAGGGCCTTGATTATTCCGTTAGATTCTATCGTGTCGAAGGCCTTTTGGAAATTAACAAAAACAAGAACTAGTGGTCGGTTGCATTCTATGGTTTTCTCTATTACGGTTTTTAATATTAAAAGGTGGTCGTTGGTGCTGAAACCTTAGTGGAATCCGGTTTGCCCAATTGATTGGCATACCTTCAATTTATTCTCCAGTCTGTAAGTGATTATTTTGGTAAAGAGATTACATAATAAGAGAGAGGGGCTTATAGGTCTATAATTTTAGGGTCTTCTTTTTTATAGATTAATATCATTAAAACGTTGTAGGATTCGCTTGGAATTATCGTGTCAGAAAAAAACATGTTAAATAGGCTTTGAATCTTTTCAAAAAGAACTTCTCTCTCATCCTAATAGCCCCTATTACTATACCATCCTCTCCGGGTGTTTTCTATTATTCATACTTTTGAGAACATTTTTTATTTCGTCCTTAGTCATCTCAGATATGTCTTTTGAACCCTGGTTGACCATTATTTTCTCTTTTTCTGTCTCTTCCGGTGTGTTGCTTGTCTTGTGTTGGCTTTATATAATTCTTGGTGGAATATTTCCACTATTGCGGGTATTTCATTTCTGTTTGATGTTATTTCACTTTCTTTGTTTTTCAATTTTATAATTTTTTCAAGCTTTCAAGCTTTTATTTTGTTCGGTTGTTTGATGTATGTGCCCTTTATATATTGTCTTATTTCTTTCAGGATATTTTAGGAGATCTCTTTGTTTGTAGCTCTTGCTTCTTGAGGTACTGAGTTGTTGCGATTCAATTCTCTTCGTTGTTCCATGAATGCTTTGGTGTGGGAGCGGGTTTTGTTGTCTTTTCTCAGCTTTGGGCAATGCTCGTTTGTAGTTTTTATTAGTGCTTCTGTTATTGTTTTATTTAGCTCATTGATGTCTGATGTCTCTGTATTCTCTAGTGCTCCGGTTATAGCCTTTTTGAACTTTGATGAGTTTTCTGGGTCTTGCCATTTTCTCTTTGTTCTGGTTTTTATCATTCACGCCCTTTCCTTCTTGGTGTTTATATTTACTAAAGCTCTCACCATCCTGTGATCGCTGCTGATAGATACTTGGTTCAGTAGTGTGACGTCGCTGACAGCTGATTTTGGTCAGTGATGATGAAGTCTATTTAATTCCTTGTTTTGCTGTCCGGGCTTACCCAAGCCCATCTTCTGTATGGTTTTTTATGAAAGAAGCTGTTCATTGGGTATGAATTATTTTCCAAAGGGCAGTTTACCAGAGTTTCTCCTTATTGGTTTCTGCTTTCAAGTTCGAATTTACTGGTTCCGATTCCTCTGGCTTTACACCTATCTTCGCATTGAAGTCTCAGTATGGTAAAATGTGATTTGACTCGTGTAAAGCAGTTTTGACCTCATCGTAGGAAATATCAACTTCTTTGTTTGGGTGGTCTGTTGTGGATGCGTAGGCTACTATTACTTTCGATTTATATTTACTGTTTAATTTTTAGAGTCAGGTATGCGACTCGGCTAGATACTCCTTTGATGACTACAATATTTTCTTCATGTTTTTTGTTGATCATTAGTCCTACGCCACCGACGCATCTATCTTGTTTTCCAGAGTGGTACAGTGCTTGTCCAGATTTCTGTGTTATCTAGCCTTATCTCGTTACTTTTTCAAAATAACTGTCATATTATATTATTAGAAAAGGAAGTAACGAAATGATACGCATTTACCGGAAAATTGTTTTTTTTTTAAGTATCTAATTGGCCTTGGACTTTGTGAAAAAAATAATAGATGCACTGAATTGGCCTCATAAAATAGCAAATCTTTCCCCATTTAACCGTGTTTCTATCTGCTCTAGCTTCCGAGATCCCCTAGTAGACATAAAAAACTCACTCTGTTCTGATTTAAATCAAATTTCAACATTCGAGATAACCGAATCCTAACAGCATATCTGAATTCACGTCAATTCATAAGATTAGGGATATGCAGAATTCCTTTGAAGGATAAAAGAGGTCCCTTACAGTTGCAAGGAGGGATGAAGCGTATACTGCTTACCTCATAATATATATATATATATATATATATATATATATATATATATATATATATATATATATATATATATATATATATATATATACCGGTGGTCGTGAAGGAAGGAGTAAATTCAATATCTCGTAAAGCACAATTTTTTTCAAAAATCGCTCGGACCCGTCGATTTTATATTTTTTCGGGGCATATTTTGCGAAAAAAAAAATTTTATACGGGGTGTCTCAAAAAAGATTAGCTAAAAAAATTTTTTTTTTCAAATTGCAACCCAATTTTTTTATTGCATTTTTGGATTGCCCTTACAATTCTAAACATTTGTCATGCAGCATGTGCTATACCTAAGTCCAAGCGTTTTGGAGTTATTCGCATTCAAAATTTAAAAATTGAAAAAAGATCATGAAGAAAACGAAAAATAATAGTAGATTTCGCAACTAGTGCGCTGTTTACACATTTCTTGGTGCGAGGCTGTTCTTTTTACCCGAGGCGTAGCCGAGGATAAAATATATGGCCGAGCACCAAAAGGTGACAGCGCACGTGTTTCGAATACATTTTTGTAATCGTTCACATAAAATTAGAAAAAATTAAATTTTGAAATATTTGTTGACAAATGTCAAATTAAATACATAAATGAAAAGTTTATATATTTAGTTATATACCACTTTTCTCTTTATGTATTAAAAGTAACGATTACAAAAATAATTTTATAACGTTTAATTATATCGAAAACAAAGATTCGTAAACTTAAAAATAATTTTATTTCAGCAAATGTTCGAAATGTCCTCCGTTAGTCAACTGACAATAGCCTAATCGATCTACAAATTCCTGCTGCACATTTCGAACCATTTCGGGCGTTAGTTGACTAACGGAGGACCTTTGCTGAAACAAAATTTTTTTTCGCAAAATATGCCCCGAAAAAATATAAAATCGACGGGTCCGAGTGATTTTTGAAAAAATTGTGATTTACGAGATATTGAATTTATTCCTTCCTTTACGACCACCGGTATATATATATATATATATATATATATATATATATATATATATATATATATTATATATATATGTATATATATATATATATATATATATATATATATATATATATATATATATATATATATATATATATATATATATAGACACACACACACACACACAAACTAGCCTTTACTCTCGGTTTTACACTTTGTCCAATAAATTATCTGAGTTTACCTACAATTCTGCCATTTTGTTTTTATCCATACAAGTACCAACAGTAGTGTTTTATTTTACTTTCTAATTTAGGCTTAATATGTTTAAAAAACAGAGTTATAAAAATTATTATTATTAAATACATAAATAAAAAGTTTACCTCGGGTAGCATTTGAACCTACGACATCTACTTTGCTAGAGTAGCGCTCTAACTCTAAGCTTATTAGGTGGTAGGCATGTATACTCCATGCCAGCCGGGAGGTACCACCACCCTTACCATGGGCTCCTTAATATTGGGTCTCCGATTTTCTGAGCTCGGTAAGGGCTGCCGGTTACCTTTTCCATCATCCTCAATCTATTCTCATCCTTATTCTTCCTTCTCGCCCTCACTGTCTTCCTATCGGATTAAAAGTCCCAAATTAAAAATAAGATGGCTGTGGTTTCTAGGGTTATAAATTCCGGACGTAAAATCCTGCCCCATTCGGATGTCCGGGAGGCAGGGCCCAAGCGACCTCGGTCATCGAAAGTATCAACTTTCTGATTCACTACTGCAACATCCGCGGTATCAGGTCTAATCTTAATGCTATTCACCAACATCTTGAACAATTAAAATCTGATATATTGTTTCTATCTGAAACACAAGTCTCCTCGGAAAGCTCCGAGTCACCCGACTTGCAATTTCCTCAATACCATCTTCACTCTAACTTTCGATATAAAGGAGGCGTATGTGCCTACATCAAGGACAGAATTGCTTGCAAGAGGGTTTCTTCCTTAGAAAATAAAAATTTTGACGTGATTTGGTTTAAACATTCTGGTCCTAATTTTGTGAAATTCTACTGTTGCATTTATAGGTCTCCTAATGACAGCAACTTTCAAGACTTCTTCGATTACCTTAGTACGAAAGTTGACTATCTCCTGTCTCAGTTTCCATCTTGCGATATCTCATTTGTAGGCGATTTCAATGTTCATAACTCTAATTGGCTTCAATTTTCATCTACTACAAATCCCGCTGGTCATAGTGCAGAAACATTTGCTATTTCATGTGATCTCACACAAATGATTTCTGAACCCACAAGAATCCCTGATAACCCTAACCATACTCCACATCTTCTAGATCTCTTTCTTACATCAAACCCTCTTGTTTATAAAACTTCCGTTCTTTCGCCTTTAGGTCTTTCCGACCATTGTCTAATAAAAATCATTTCTACTGTACCTAATTCCACTGTTGTTCGCAAAACCGATAGAACCTTGTGGTGTTTTAAGTCAGCTCGATGGAGTGATTTACGGGATTTCTTTGCAACCTTTCCATGGCGTGCATATTGTTTTAAGTCGTCCTCTTCTTCGGACATCGCTCTTTCAGTAGCTGAAGTCATCCTCATGGGAATGGAGTTATACATTCCGAAAAACAGTACCGTGTAGGTGATTCACGTTCCCAACCCTGGTTCAATAAAGCTTGTTCTGATGCAATATCTTTAAAAATAAATGTTACATTAAATGGAAATCTAATAAATCGGTTGACAGTCATGTAGAATACGTTGGTGCTAGAGATATCTGCAAAAGTGTCATCACTAAAACTAAAAAGTTGTTCGAACAACGAAAATGCAATGAACTAGCTACATCTCCTTTAGGCAGTCGTAAATTTTGGTCTTTAGCAAGAGCCATTAGTAAAAACTTTCGAACATCTTCATTTCCCCCCCTGACATCTATTGACGGATCGGTAGTTGCTGATTCTGTAGACAAAGCCAACGTTTTTTGTGGATTTGTTTGCATCAAACCCGTGTCTCAATCATTCTGGAAAAGATGTGCCCCTAGTCAAATCTTCTTCATACGTTATGAAACCAATTCATTTTCGGTACAAGCTCTTGGAATCGATCATCAGTAGGCTTGATCTCAATAAGGCGACTGGCCCAGACGGTATCCCAGCTATTGTCTTAAAGAAATGTTCCCCGAACTAGTACCAGTCCTATCTAAGCTCTATACGATCTCTATATCTTCTGGGAAATTCCTTCATCATGAAAGTTAGCAAATGTTCAACCTATTCCCAAAAAGGTGATAAGACCGATCCCTCAAATTACAGACCAATTGCCATCACTTCCATTTTGTCTAAAATCATGGAAAAAGCCATCAATCAGCAACTGCTCACGTTCCTTGAAACTAACAAACTCCTTACTGACCATCAATATGGGTTTAGGCAAAGTCGTTCAACAGGCGATCTTCTTTCATATGTGACCCAAGTTTGGAACAATACAGTAGAGCAGTCCGGTGAAACAGTTGTAGTCGCTTTAGATATCTCAAAGGCATTTGACCAAGTTTGGCATAAGTGTTTACTTGCCAAACTCACCTCGTTTGGGTTAAATGATGCGCTCATCAACTGGGTTTCTAGTTTCCTTGATGAAAGACGAATACGTGTCGTAGTTGATGGCTTTTTTCAAAAGAAGTTAGCATTAACGCGGGCGTACCACAGGGATCCGTTATAGCGCCTACACTTTTCTGCTGTACATAAACGACCTTATTTCTTCAACAACTAACCCCATCCATTGCTTTGCTGACGATAGCACTCTTTACTGTAGTTCATCTCAGTCTACTTATAGTGATAATCAACTTTCTATGTCAAATCAAGAAATTAAAGTTGAAATGACAAATTCAATCAACAAAGACATTCAACGTATTCTCGAATGGGGAAGCAATAATCTAGTTAAATTTAATGCTAACAAAACTCAGTGTTGCCTTAAGTCCGCCAAAAAAGATCGATCATTTCCTGTTGTAAGTATGAATGGCTCAGTTCCTAGGTTTTCAGACTCTATTACTCTAATGGGTATGACTGTATCTTCAAATCTCTCATGGGTTGACGATCTTCTGTCAGCTGCTTGTAAAATAGGGTTTTTGTACAGATCTAAGCAGTACTTTACCTCTCGACAACCCTTCTTCTGTATAAGGCCCAAATTCGGCCTCATCTGGAATATAATTCTCACTTCTGGGTTAGTGCTCTCCAATATGCCCTCGATATCGTTGATCGTATTCAAAAGAGAGCGATTAGGCTTATAAATGACCCGTCTTTAACTTCTCACATACAGTCCCTTGAGCATAGAAGGATGGTTTCAGTTCTTTCTTTGTATTATCGTTATTACAACGGCTATTGTGCTGGTGAATTACATTCTTTGATACCATCTCCGGCTATCTTTGCCAGAAACACTCGGTTCGCTCAATCACATCATCAGTATGCAGTACAAATCTCCACTTGTCGTACCAAACGGGCGCAATCCACATTTTCTACACGGCTTCTAAACTCTGGAATGATCTCCCTAGTTCCTGTTTTCCTCTCACTTATGATATGAGAAAATTTAAGGTAGCTGTTCATAGGCATCTATTGGCAATTCATTATCCCTCTATCCATCCTCCTAAGTGTTCCTGAGTGCTTTAGCACGATAGGCCTTATTTAGCCTGTTCAGGTCCACAACGAGATTCAAGCCCCAATCGATGTAAATTTTGTCTTTATGTATGTAGAACTGATGTAAATTCTAAATGTAATGAGATTACAGTCAAATTACTTATATTAATGGAATGCGAGCCTGCAATATCTCAAGGATTCATACATACCAAAGCAACTTGACTAACGTTAAATTATTATAAGTTTTATAATACTTATATTTTTGAGTTTTTAATGGTGTATTTTAAATTATACGATCTAAACGCTTCGATAGCACAGATGTGGAAACAAGTTTGTCAAAGTTGAACAATTAACACATAAACATCAGCCTGCTATAATATAACAATTGAGAAACATATACAGTGCGAGTGTAAAGTCTAGAACTATCGCAATAAATCTTTTTGAAAAAATCCTCGAACACGTCAATGTTTATCTTAAATGAGACATATTTTACTGTAATCTTCACTTAAAGATCGTCTTTCGTTTTGAGTTATGACAAGCGATATTTTTTAAATGGAAACCCTAATGTTATGACGAATTTGGGAAGAGCATGAAATTCTAAAACCAAATATGCTAACAAAGTATGGTACTGTATTTTGAAATTTCCGAGATAATTGCCGTTAAAGTTTTAAAACAAAAATCAAAAGTTCCAAGTTTTAATAAAAAAAAATCAAGTAGCCAATTGACAGCGTTAAAATTATGACAGTTCTTTATCAGTTTGTTTATCTGTTTTTAGTGTGGGATTTATTACGTAATTCAGTAAATAATGATGCGATATTTGACTGAAAAAGAGCGAATTGAAATTTTAATATTGAGGGGATGTGGCGACCGTACTAGAACACAACAAGAGGTTTGTGAGATATTTAATAACAGGTATCCTGATAAAGAACATATCACAAGAGCGACAGTTTCCAAAATAGGAAAAAAGTTTTCTGAACTCGGACATGTGAGAAATCGCCATAAGGGTGGTCGTCCAACAACCGAAGAAGGTAACGAATTAGATATTCTGTTGTCTCTACTAGTTCCTCATGGAACTACAAGAGAGCTTGCGGCAAATAATGACATCACTCAAATGTCAGTTATAAAGACTTTAAAGAAACATAAATGGCGTCCTTACAAAGATCAACTGGTGCAAGAGCTTAACGGAGATGATCCTGAACGCAGAAAAGAGTTCTGTGTGGTAATGATGGAGCAACATTTCACCTTCATGGAACAGTGAATTGTCATAACTATCGACATTGGGCACCTGAAAATCCGCGCTGGATGAACGAGACGCACACGCAGTTTCCTCAAAAACTCAACGTTTGGGCAGGAATTGATGGGGATACAATTCTGGGGCCATTTTTTATCGATAGTTCATTGACAAGTGAAGAGTATTTGAATTTCTTAATAAACGATTTAATTCCTGCTCTTGCGGTGCTTTACCCGAACAATGAAGATCCGGATCTACATTATGGTTTCAGCAAGATGGTGCTCCGGCACATTTTGTTATTGGTGTTAGGAATTATTTAAACGAAATTTTTCCTGGTAGATGGATAGGCAGAAGGGGTCCTGTTGAGTGGCCTCCGAGATCACCCGACCTAACTCTGATGGATTTTTTTATGGGGCTATCTAAAGAGTAAGGTTTACATAAACCGCCCACAGACAGTAATAAGACAGAAATAAGATTAATTCCACCGAGACTTTACGTAAAGTTCGTGACGAATCTCAGTACAAACTCGGGTACTGCCTTGCACGTGGTCAATTCGAATTTTCATTTAATTGTTTTTGTTTACTTTGTTATTTCTTGTTTCTTTTGTATTTCATAATAATTTCAATACATTATACGCAATTAAAAAGTAAATAAGCTGTAAAATCATTGACCTATTTGACGTGTTTTCGATTTTTCATTACTATTATTTACAATATCTTCCAAATTGAATAATACAATATCACATTTTTTTAGCATATTTGGTCTAAGAATTTCATGCTTTTTTCCAAATTCACCATAAAAAATCAGGGTTTCCATTTAAAAAAATTATCGCTTTCGTCATAACTCAAAAATAAAAGACGATCTTTAAGTGACGATGACAGTCAAATATGTCTCATTTAAGATAAAATGGACGTGTTCGTTATCGCTTTCGTCATAACTCAAAAATAAAAGACGATCTTTAAGTGACGATGACAGTCAAATATGTCTCATTTAAGATAAAAATTGACGTGTTCGAGGATTTTTTTCAAAAAGTTTAATAAAAGATTTATTGCGATAGTTCCAGACTTTACACTCGCACTGTAAAGCCAACATTTTTCATTGTTAGCCTTCGACCGTTAGAGAGTGTTCTGGTTTGTCATCTTTAAGACAGTTTAACAATATTTAATTTTGAATGATCTAGTTATTATTTACTAAAATTTAATTATATAGTTGGCTTTATACGTATGTCAAACTGTCAAGGCCGAGATAGACGCTCCGTCATGCACATGAACTTACTTGCACAAACTAAAGACTGAATCGTCATTTGACCACTAACTATTCAATCTTGTTGATCAATTTGCGTTAAGTTTTATAAAAATGAATATTGCTGACGATCTACTAATGTGTGCGGCTGCCATTGCAGTAGTTGTAAAACAGAAAAAAGGAAATAAGAAAAAAAGTTCAAAGTGATCGAAAGAATGGTTACTTAAGCGATAACAATTATCACACGTTAATTTAATGAATGAGCTTCGATAGACCCTGAAGATTGGTTCAATTATTTACGAATTAATGAAGAAATTTGTATGAAACTGCTTAAGATAATAACGCCGCAAATAGAAAGGATGGATATAGTTATGAGAAAAGTAATTTCACTAAATGAGAGGCTCAGTGCAACGCTATGATTTTTAGCAACAGGAAGAAGCTAAACAATTGGTGAAATTATACCGGATACATGCGGAGCTATTTACGAATTACTAATTACTAATTATTGCGAAACAACATTGATGTCTTGTTTACTGATTATTATGTCAACATTTTATAAGAGAAAACGCACATCTACACTTGGTGAGTGGACCGAGGAATTGTTAAGAGATGCTGCAACTGCTATTCAAAATGAGGGTATAAGCTTAAATATGGCAGCAAAATTGTTTGTAGTACCCTGGTCTACACTGAAAAGAAGAATTACCAACAGTTGCTTAGAGAAAAAAATCCCTTGGTTCCTTCGTCAGTGCTAGGCATCGCAAATGAGAACAAAATATATCATATAGCACATCATATCATATCAAGAAACTTCAAAAATATGGTTTTACGTCTACAAGAAATGAGGTGCGGTCAATGGCTTCTAAATTAGCCGAACAGTTGAAAATCAGCCATAATTTCTATAAGACAGCACAACTGGCGGGCATCAATTGGTTGCATTTATTCCTACAGCGTACTTCCGAGCTTTCTATCAGAAAGTCCGAGGGCTCGTGCTCAAATTATGAACAGGGAAAATGTTACAAAATATTTTTTGATTTGCTTCAAGACATTTTAGTCAAATACAACTTAGTTAATAAGCCCGGTAATATATTTAATATTGACGAGACTGGACTTCAGTTAAATAGTAAACCCGGCTATGTTGTGGCAGCAAAGGGCTCTAAAACTGTTTCTAATGTTACATCTGGAGAAAATGGAGAGACAATATCTGTTATTGCTTGCTGCAATGGAGAAGGAGTGTTTATTCCGCCTGCATGTATTTTTAAAGGCAAGAATGAAGAACCTGAGTACAAAGATGAAATACCCCTTGAGTCAGTAATCTATATGTCACAGAAGTCAGCATACGTGACAGGTGCAATCTTTTTTGTATGGCTAAGAAATCATTTTGTGCCCAGAAAACTGGCAGGTACAGAATTACTGGTCATAGTTCCCAATGTAATTCAGTTGAGAACTTGCAGATGAACACAGTATTATTTTACTTTGCTTGCCTAATCACACAACACACTACCTACAGCCGTTAGACAGAGCATTCTTCAAATCATTTAAAGCGTTTTGTTACACTGCATGTAACGTATTTATGAAAGCTAATCCTGCAAGGAAAATAAACAGGCCCGTATTTGGCAGACTCGTAAGTAAAGCAGCAACTGCAAGTAATGGAATCTCAGGGTTTCGCACCACCGGTATTGTATCGTTTAACCCTCATATCATTCCAGATTATGCTTTCCCAGTAGATGTTCAGTTTCAGGCAGATAATCCTCAACCAGTTGAGTCTCAGGCAGGTAATCTCCAACCAGTTCAGTCTCGCGCAGAGAATCCTCAACTGGGCTCTTCTCACCAGTCATCTACTAGAATGTTTCTCCTGTACCTGACATTACACCGGGAAAGTGTTGGATACCTTTTCTCCACTATCCAGCCTCTCTCGCGCTGAAGCGGCTCGTAAAAGATTAAGAAATTTAGCTTCAGTTCTTAATAGTGAGAGTCATATAAGGTCTCTGAAGGTAAAGGTTCAACAAAAACGCAAGAAAGTAGAAAAAGCAAACAGTAAGCAGCCAAGAATGAAGGCAAAAACTAGTCAAAAGGAAATTAGATATATCTACCACATTAGATGAGGAAAGTGCACCAAAGCAATGATGAAGTTGAAGAAGACGATAATGACTACTGTGGAGGACGTGGTGAAGACTATAAGAATACTAAAGAAATTGTTGACTGGTTAAAATATGACCGGTGTGCGGGTTAGTTGCACGAAGATTGCACGAAATACTGAGAAAATGCTGATATGTGTGGAACATTTTTACTCAGACTTAAAAAAATATAATGTAATTGATGTTTTATTGTTCAGTATCTCATCCATACATTACTGACCAACTAACCCATAGTAGTATGGGTGAGTTCGTGAATTATAAAATATTTTTGTCTTGTGATACTTTCTATTAGATACCAAATATTGTTTCGTTTGCAAGACCTCGTTGCAGTTTATTCACAGATAGGATCGTAGTGTATTCAGTTTTCTTAGTAAAGATGTATAGAAAAAAATACGTTGTTTATAGTTATGTTCACCATCTCCCCCCAGCTTACCCTATTTAAATAAATTGTTATGTAATTGGAATTCTATTACAACCTACTTTAAGAATTATAATGTAAACATCAATTTTAGAAAAAAAAAACCTATACGACGCGGAAAAAATTAACACGGTTATTTTCCCGTTTTAAATGTAATGGTTAACGTGGCAACATTAGTTCTTAGTTTCCTCACTAGAATAGGAAATCCTATTTTTCTTGCCTTTTTTAGAGACGAAACCAGTTGCTTCTAAGGTAGTTTTAGAAAAAAGGATTTACTTCATTAAAATTCAAATATAAACACATCATTTTGAATATATTTTATACAATTGCAACCGTTGCTAACAATGTTTACTAAATCTTTAATACATGTATCTAGGTCTATAGTAGTAAATGTTTTTACGACTTTCGTATGAAGTTTTTCATAGCCTTGCACCGGAATTATGATAATTAAATTTTGTTGATTTTGCTTTTTTAATTATGGCATTTTTCATCGTTAGCTTTCATCCGTAGACAGTGTTCTGGAATGTTTTTTTCAAGACGTTTAATAATATATAATAATCTATTAAAGATTTCATTATTAATGATTTCTATCAAGAACAAAAATATTAATGTCTAATCGTAAATTAAGACAATTAAGTAGTTTTTATACAAATCTTTCGAAAACATACAAACTGTTAAGTTGAATCTTAAATCTTAAATTTTTTATTTTTATTCAAAAATCGAAATTCAACATAACAACAAGATTTTCATGCAATGTTTTTAAATTACATGCATTTATAATTACTATTTTGATTTTGGCTAATTTGAAAAACTAATTAGTATTTACTTAAAGCTAAAGTGAGTATGCAGAATTGCATATTGGTTCAAAATAGTTAACTATACGAATTGATTACTAAACTAAGAAGTCAGCTTTAAATATAAATTAGAACATGACAGAATAAGTCAATAGCCACCATTGCATAAACACTCGATTATTTAGTTTAATGAAATAGATTCGAATTTATTTATGTATTTACTGAAATTTAGCAATTGAGACTCGCGGTCGCAAGTACTCAACCCTCTAAATACTTTAATCCTAAATAGAAAATTATCCACCTATTCTGTACAGAAGATTTTTGAAAATAGCACGTTTTTTTTTTAATTTCATAGTTTATACAGTTTGCTAACGTTTTAAATATTTCTTAGCATTTTCCATTTTTTAATGAGGAGGATATCTGCAACTGCTGTTAAAACATTTAAAGCCTGTAAAGTTTGCTTTTAAATAAACAACTGTTTTTTAAAAAAAAGAGAAGTATTTTAAATCACCAAAATAAACATGGCTACTCAAAATACGGGTTCTTTCTGTTCTTGTGCACCAATATGTTCTTTCCGCTCTTCTTTATCAACACGCTTGTAGATATAGTCGAAGAGCTGTGGCTCCTCCCAAGACCCCATTTCTAACAGCTGGGTCTCCTGGTATGTTATCCTGTGTTTTTTGGCTTTCCACTTGGGCTTGGGCTTTATTTCCGGAATTCAGAACTGCGTAAAGTACCCTATCTGCTATGTTCGCGCTGCCATCTAATGGAGTACTTTAAAAGTAAATGGAAACTACCTGTAATTGGGTTTTCAGCGGCACCCAGCGCGTATTTTAACAACTGGTGGCTGTTACCTATAGTTGATTGTAGGTATAAAGATCAGTACCTTGCAAAAATAACTAAACAAGATTACATATAGAAATTAGTTAATTAGTAATAAATGCATAAAATTTTTTAAAAAGTTGCGTGATATTTTTTTTATGCATAAAACTCGTGCCTTTGTTGTCTAATATTGATATTAGAAAAAGAACAAGGAATGGATAACCTTTTTAACTTTCATCGAATCTAAAAAAATTCCAAACGTCGATTCAGCCTTCTTATCTTTATTTATAAATCATCGATTTGTGTAACTGCGAATTCGGCTATTGTTTTTGAACAATATCACCATAAAAACCCATCGTATAAGGTAACTAGGGTCGTAATGCGAAAATTCTGTTTGGTATAATTCATCTCGATATGATTTAACATTCAAGATGTTTATAATGATGGTATTAAATTAGTTAATACTGACCACACAATGTGGGATTCAGTAAAATAACACCTGTCGCTATTTCAAATTTGATTTATCACATCAACCTAACGTATAAGGGTAGTAATCAATCAATATTAAAAATTTAGAGTGCATTTTTGTGACGAATATCAAATAAAGAAATATTAAAAGATAATAGTTTTAACTTTAGACACGTGTTTCAATACGAAAAATTTATTCACAATTAGATTGTCCAAAAAACAAACGGTGACAGGTAATAATTTAATTAACAGCTAAACCATTTAAATAGGTTAACAGTTAAACAAGAGTTTGTGAGGTATTTAACTGAATAATTAAACACAGTCATATTCGTAATTAGAAAGGGTTTTGAAAAACAGATCTGAAAATAGGACTAAGATGATACATAAGAAAAAAATCTACCTTAACGGACAGAAATATAGTACCATTTACCTGTAAAACTAACTGCATTGTATACCAATACTCAAAAATACTCATTACATAATAAGTCATTATAGCCTGTTATAATTAACTAGTGTAATATGTAAGTAGTACCCCGACACCATCACCTCCACTTTTTGTTGTGATGTTACAAGCTCCGCCCCCTGAGACACCTTTCCCTCCACTTTTCATATACGCCCACGTGGGGGTCGTATTTTTGTTGCGAAATTTGAATTTGTTCACCCCTCTCCGTTTCTCTCTCGGCTATTTCTCAAACAAACAAATCAATTAATCAAATCAATCAATCGTATCAATCAATCAATCTTAATAAGATCAGATCATAACTTACAGTTTGCGAAAACCAGCTTACAGTTCAAAAATACTGATTTGGTTTAATTAATTTCAGCTTGCTATCATATACATAAGTAGTACCCCGAAATTTTAGCATGCTCAAAATCAGCCACAGTTCCAAATACCAAATTAATATAACGGAAATAAGAAGATAAAAGGTTTTAATGGTTTATTATTACATACGGATTAATAACTGTAAAGTTTAAAACCCACAAATACGTATCCGCGTAATGTTATTAATTAAAAAATGGCTCACACTTTATCTAATTAACTAAACAAATGAGTTAAGGTCGAGTCTGTAGAACAACAGTTGACGCTATTGCAAAGTTGACTTCTGACATCCTCCTCCTAAGGATAATAATACATTAAAATCTTTATTGGCATTTTTGTGAACAATATCAAGTAAAATATATATTAAAAATAATACGCATATCTTCAGATGTGTTTTGCTTTCTGCTGTTCTAATAATAACTGTGTCAGAAAACTGAATATTGAAATATTTATGCAACGTATTCATACATACGTAGGCTAACTAAACCCGGTATGTGTTTTTACTTATGAATAGTTGATATAAAACTGGCTATTGGTTTCCCAATCATTAAGTAATTTTAGAGTGCAAATATACAAACAAACCTAATGATCTCTATCACACTTACTGCAATTCGTATTTACCTTTCCCTATCGCAGACTCGTTAGAGCGACCTTACACATTCGAATTTACATGAAACGATGCTTATTATTTACAACATACATTTAAAATGATTTTACTACGTGATAAAATTGTTTTTATAGAATGAAATTATTATTAAACCGTTATACAACCTCATTAATATGAATCGTAAAGTAGCAATCGCCCATTGACATTGTGTTAAATTAATGTGCTTAAAAATATTCTTTTTAATTTTGCTGGTGTAAAATACATTACAGTCCAAATTAAATATTAGGTGAAATAATAATAATTTCTACCCTGATGCAATGGGGCTTTTTACATAGGCAGGTTATGTTTCTAAGCGTCCAGCACCTATACATTCGAAAAAATTATGCCTGATTTATTTGCATGTTCAATTACACACATGTACTTCACGTTATATGGATTTTTACCAGCTGAGGTTTAATAGCTACGCTAATTAAAAACACTTTTAAATTTTCAAATCTGAATTAAGAGTAACATAATTTAGCTAATTTAAAATTTTATAGAGAGCATCACGGTCATCAAGATTTTGAGATACATTTTACTTCATTCATATCATCGTTTTCATCTGGAACGATTATATTGTAATAGTTTAATAACAAGCCGTAAAACATCTGATATCCGTGATGCTGGTTTATAGTAATAATAATAATGCTCATTCGATGATTGTTACACCTTAAATACATGCAAAGGATAATATACAACCTTTACCGGTCACTATATTATTACATAGATGTGAGATTATTCTTAAATTAGCTGTTTTCAGCACGACTCCTTCTTCCTCGTTCTCAGAAGCTGTACCGTGTTCATCTTCTTGAATCTATCTTTGATAGACTTCAAGCCAGTATTACGTTTTCTATTTTACCTTGAGATAGTTTCTATTATTTCTAATTTAGCTAACCACTAACATTAACACATATATAAATTACAAGGTATTTGAAATGACCCTGTATTACTGATATCTTATAGAAGCGGTGGATCCTGGAATTTTTAAATGTTAATCAAATAAGACAAATATAGGAACTTGCTCTTGGGCCTTCACCCCCTTGCCGTGGCACCCATGGCTGGAAATAGTATTCTAATAAAGGGGCCCTAATTCTATCTCATAAGGTAAATATATAAACTTGTGATAAGGTCTGCGCCCCTTGTCGTGGCCTCTTTAACGATAAATAGTATTCTAATAAGGTGCCATAATGCTAACTTATAAGACAATTATAGGATTAGCTTAGGTCTATACCCGCGCGTGAGTAGTAACCTAACGTGAACCGTGCGTTTATTAATTTAACCTAATATTGTACGTGTATTGACCTAACCTAAAACGTGGGATACGAGTTATGCATGGTATACGCTTCTTGTTTCTGTAATCACGCTCTAATATCTTCCCTAGGGGTATGTTTTTAAATGTAAGCTCCTTTTTTGCAAGAGGTGTTTATGCTAAGACGGTTGCGAGGCCTGTTTCGGCGACCCCACTCAAAACTTCCCCGAAGGTAACCGATCTTATCCGAAAGGGAATATGCCTATATAAAAAGCGCCATTTCATCACGGTAGAAATTATTATTATTTCAACTAATATTTAATTCAGACCTTAATGTATTTTGCAGCAGCAAAATTAAAAAGAATATTTGTAAACACATTAATTTAGCACGATGTGAATGGGTGATTGCTACTTTTCGATTCATATTAATGAGGTTGTATAACAGTTTAGTAATAATTGCATTCTGTATAAACGATTTTATCATATGGTAAAATCATTTTAAATGTATGTTGTAAATAATAAGCATCGTTTCATGTAAATTCGTATGTGTAAGGTCGCTCTAACGAGTCTGCGATAGGGAAAGGTAAATACGAATTGCAGTAAGTGTGATAGAGATATTCAGGTTTATTTGTATATTTACACTCTAAAATTACTTAATGATGGGGAAATCAATAGCCGGTTTTATATCAACTATTCATAAGGAAAAACACAAAGCGTGTTTAGTTACCCTATGTATGTATGTATGTATACGTTGTATGATTATTTCAATATTCAGTTCTCCAACACAGTTATTATTCGAATAGCCGAAAGAAAAACCCATCATTTTACTTGATATTGTTCACAAAAACGCCAATAAAGATTTTAATGTATTATTATCCTTATAGGAGGACGTCATAAACCAACTCTGTAATAGCGTCAACTGTTATTCTATAGACTCGGTCTCAACTAATTTGTTTAGTTAATTACATAAAGGTGTGACTGTTACGCTATTTTTAGTTAATAACATTATGCGTATACCTATTTGTGGGTTTTAAACTTTGTAGTATTATTGATCCGCACATAATAATAAAGCATTAAAACGTTTTATCTTTTTATTTCCGTTATATCAATTTGGTATTTTGAACTGTGGTTGATTTTGAACAAGGCAAGCGTGCTGAAATTTCGGGGTACTACTTATGTACATGATAAAAAAACTTATTTTTATGTCATATCAAACGAATTATTTGTTAATAACAATACCGAGCGACAAGCTTGTGAATTTAACGTTATGTTTTAACAAAAAAAAAAGAAAAGAAAAAAACATTTTGTTCTTACAGGTTCAGTTATTAGATAATCAATAGGTTCAAATCCTACTCGAGGTAAACTTTTTATTTATGTATTTAATAAAATTAATAATAATTTTTAAAATAACTTAGTTACAAAAAATTGTTATTAAAATTATTTTAACATGTAATATGTAAATGTAATTTTTGACTTGTTTAATGTTGAAAATCAATATGTTATATTAAACTTTAAAGACATATTTTTACCATATCCTTGATTTAATGAAATTGACGAGGCATTTTACAATCATTAACCAATTAATTAATTAGTAGATAATTATGGTTTTTGTTCTAAGCATATACAGTTGGGGCAACAAAAAATGGGACACTATGGTTTTACAAGTTCAATGGGCATATCTACTTTAAGTAGTACTTGACCTTCGAACATAACAATTGCAGCTCAGTCAAACTTTAATGCAATGCATCGATGACATAAGTAGAATGCTCTGATCAATTTTGATCTTATTATATTAAGCTTTAGAATATACAACAAAGAAAACTTTGGTCTGATATTTCAAAGTAACTAAAATCTATAAAGAAAAAAAAAACAAAATTTGAAAAACTACATTTAAAAAATCTAATTATAATACTTTGATGATTAGGTCAGAAATTGTTAAAACAAAAATTAATAAAGAAATACTTTTAGAGTAATTCAGTGATTAATGCAGTAACATGAAATTAATAATGTGTATGACCGCCCTCGTTGCCAATGCACTCCTGCAATCGTCTAGGCCTCCCATGCATTTTCAATCGCCGTAATTAACTGGTCACGGTTTTGGGCAATGAAATGTAGTCCTTGTTGGTCTTGAATTGTCTTTGTGACCAAAGCCCAAACGTTTTCAATGATATTGAGATCTGGGCTTTTGCTGGCCACGGTAACAAATGAACGTTGTTTTCCTGAAGCCAATTTCGGACTCTCCGTGACGTGTGTATAGGTGCATTATCATTGTAACAATAAATTCATTATAACCACAGTAAAAATTCAAAAGTTAAATAAGATAATATTCATATCTTAACTTACTTGTTGGAAAATATAGTCTTCTTCACCATATAAAACTTGAACAGAAGGAGTCATGATAGTTTCCAGTATGTCTAAAAATGCTTCGGAATTCATGCGCCCGTCAATTATCCAGCAAACTCCTGGTCCGCGATGGCTTACCCAACCCCAAACATTTACAGAAAACGACCACTACGTTTTTAAAATTAACATATTCGCATCGAGTTCTAGCCGATCGAAATACTTTTAGAGGTCGATTGTTAGACCCACTGAAAGTTTTTTCATCGCTGAAAATAAATCGACTCCAAAACTCCAAGGGCTCGTTGATATATCGCCTGGAAAATTCTAAACGACATCCTTTGTTATCATTTGTTAATAGTTCTTTAGTGGCCGCTTCGTATTGTTTTATTCCAACTTCTTTTAATCTAGCCCGAACCGTTGCACGACGTCCAGGAAATACTGTTTGAACTTCTTTTGGTGGGTTACCTAACACTCTTTTGGAGGAATAGTTTTTGACATTATCACATAGTGATGCCTAAAGTTGGGTTACCTAACACTCTTTTGGAGGAATAGTTTTTGACATTATCACATAGTGATGCCTAAAGTTCTTTCAGAAAATTCTTGTACTCGTATAGGTCCTTTGGAGGGTATACTGCTGTTGTAATGTTTTAGAGGGATAGCTAATCTCATGTAGATGTTAACGGCTACTTGTCAGCAATCAACTTACATATTAGACTCTGAATATGCACATGCACACTAATGTTGTTCTTTATTTTACTTGAAAGCTAACCTCATATAGATATTACCGACTTTACAGAAAACAATTATCGTAGGAAATTCTGATTCTACACATACATGCTAATGTGATTAAAACCTAGTTTCAAGAATCAAATCAAATATGTTGATTTCAGTCACAGGTATTTATTACATATTCAGTGGAAAATCCGGTGGCTCATACTTATTATGTAACTAATAAAAGTGCTAAGACCAAATAGTGTTTTACTTGTTTGTGTATTTTGCCAGTTTCGGATGTTGTTTTTGTAAGTTAGCGTACGTGTTTGTTCGCGTACTGTGTGTATGGGATTAGGAGATGGTGTACATCTTTCCAGGTTAAACAGTTTGTTTCGTGTTTTTTATTTTGGCGCTTGGATCGTTTCTTATTGCATGCTTTTAGTTTATCTGGTATGAATTTTTTCTTGTTGGGTTGTTTGCAACTTTACCAGTTTCTTTTATTTAGGGGATTGTATGTTTGCATATTTAATTTGTGTGTCTGTATGTTTACATGTTAGAGTACGTACTTTATTGCGAGCTTCTTTGTTCGTAGGGTTTACGTGTTTGGATGTTTGAAATGCGTGACTTTATTGCTTATTTATTTATAGATTTTACACTTTGTTTGTTCTACTACATATTTTATCAGTTTAAGTCAGTGTACGATGTTATACCCACGTCAGTTGTTTTCTAACCTCGGAGAAAGCCCCTGAATGGTTAATGCCTGCAGATATATATGTTTTGTGTTTGAGTAACTAATGTCCTCTAGTTATGTACCGCAATTGCCTTATGATTATAAACATTAATGCCATTTAAAATATGTAGATATGCCAAATAAGAACATAGTTATGTTGGTGATATGTCGCAATGTGTGGATTTTATATAGCGATTCTTTACATATGAAGCGTAAACGTGCTATTAACAAACCTTTCCCTTCCTATTTACCAGATACCAGATTTCAAATTTCTCTCTATAATAATACTTGTAGAAATAGTCCGCTAGATGCCACCACTGTGTACCATCAAATACACTTAACCGTCAGCTTTTAAAATACACTTCTAGATGATGCTAACAACCCAATTACAAGAAAATTGATTTTTAATGTACGTCTCTAAATAGCAGCACGTAGAAAAGAATAGACACAACGCCAAAAAGCAGACGGAAAGGAGTCAGTGGACCACCTGTTACCAATAAGGTCCAGGACTGAGCCTCAGCTCCTGCAAATTGGATGCTTGACAGAGCTCTAATTTTTGGAAATGGGGTCGCAATGAAGCCTCATACTGCAATCCAAAAGGACCCTTAACACGTCATGAAGGGGTTGAAAATGACTACGGAGGGGAAGGTGATTGTCTACCTCTTGGGACTAGACTGATAAAAACGGCTTAATTCGGAAACCGCATATTCTTTATCTGGGAAGTTGAGCATGGTGCCGTAAAATAAGCCGACAAAAAGGGTGGAAAAGGGGTGGAGCCAGGGGGCCACAATTACAAAGTGTTGGGTATGCGAGGTCTTAAATTGGAGTTCTGTACGAGCGCTTGAACGATACAGACGTGCTGTGAGAGAGATTTTACAGAAATCGTGTAATTGGTTAGTCGACTTTGGTTGACGAGGCACCGGGCTCCGATTACGAGTGTAATCTAATCGTTCCTCAACTACATATAGTACCTCGTATGTTCTTATTAGAACATACAATTAAAGAGGACTCGAGATTACGAGACGTGTAGCACAGTGAAAGAAATCAAGCCGTTTTCACTGCTAGAAGAAGAAGCCACGCCCACAAGCAGGACAAGCGAAGGCAACGAGATGTCAACGAAGATGGAAAGACTCCTAAGGGAAGAAAACGAGAAGAAAGATGCCCAGTTAAGAAACCAGGAGAGCGTCATTCAAGGAGTGATGGAACAAGTCGCCCGCCTAACAAAGGAGATTACTGAACTCCGGAGAACCATCGAAGGACAGTACGTGGAAAAGTACAACGTAAACATCGCCGACGAGAAAGTTATAAAAAGAACCATGACTGCGAGTACCGATAAGCCCAAGAAGCAGAGGGAACCCGTAGACAACGAGTATCGTCCGCAAATTAAGAAAAAAGTAAAGAAGACTAAGGCCACGCCCACCGATACACCCACCGAGGGAATCAAACTAAAGCCAGGCAAGTCAGACGACACGGATATGGAAACAGGAGAAACAACAAGTGACAACGTGTAGATGTCGAAGTAAAAGACAACGACACGCCCACAGTTAGAAAGGAAAGGATTCCACCGCTAATCCTCCACCGTCAGGAGGATTACAGGAAGACGATCCAGGCCCTAGCGACCACCATGCTAGACAACAGCGGGATCCACTTCAACGTCTACTTGCTAGACGAAGCAAAACCACTTAAGGTGGTAATAAAAGGGATTCCTCATGGAGAAGAAATGTTAGAGATCATCAAGGAGGATCTCAAAGCAACGGGATACGACGTTCAGTAGGTCAGTCGGATGTACGCAGGACGTGAGCACCGACAAACGGCTATGGTCCTTGTTCACCTCCAACGAAGTGAACAAGCGAAAGAGATCTTCAAGCTAACCAACGTTGGATACCTCAAGGTGCGAATGGAGACACTGCACAAGAAAAACCGCATGGGTCAGTGTCATCAATGCCAACGATACGGACACAACACCAGCGGCTGCCACGCCCCCACAATGCGTGAAGTGTGCAGGAGCACACCAGACCAAGGACTGTACGAAGACACGGGAAATGGGAGACCCGAAATGCTGTAATTGCACAGGAGTGCATACAGCGAACTACGGTGGATGCCCCGCCTACCCGAAAAACACCAAGAAGACAGCATCAAGGAGACCAACAATCGACAGACAGCCAACAAGAATGGTGGAAAAGAACATCAGCTACTCGCAGATCGCGGAGGGTAACAGAAATCCGGCACCAGCAGCAGTGCAAGAAGAAGAAGACGAAGACTTCGCGCTCGCGGTGAAAATCGTGAGAGCCATCCGGGCAGGAAGAAACATCATCGATGAATAGACGCCCACAAAAGCCCGCATCCCTCCATATCGGAATATGGAATGCAAACGGCCTCCTTACAAAGAGGGAGGAGCTAGAAGAGTTCGTCTACCGACAAAACCTGGATATGGTGTTGGTCACGGAAACTCATCTAAGGTCTTGCGATAAGCCCAAGATAAGGAACTACTTTTTGCATCGCAACGACATGCTTACCGGGAGAGGAGGGGGGACGGCAATATACATTAAGAACTCGATCGAACACTACGAGCTACCGACTCCGAAAACGCAATTGCTGGAGGTGACTGCGATAGGCGTGAACATAAGCTCCGCACGACGCATAAAGATAATAGCCGTGCTAGACGCCCAAGAATCGGACGCATTATTCTAGGACAACATACCCACAATAATGACAGGAGATTTAAATGCTAAACACCAGACCTGGAACAGCACGACACCCAACCGAAACGGAAGGGACCTGGAAGCCTACGCCGCGACAAGAAACCTGATCGTCGAAGGCCTACAAGAACCAACCTGTCACCCAGGTACAGGAAGGCCAGACGTGCTAGATATAGCCATATTCCGGAATGTTCCCCTGCATTTCTGGATGGAAACAATAGCAGATCTAAGCTCAGATCACGACCCCGTCCTGCTGCAGCTAGGAGATCAAGAGCCGCTACAGCCCACGCAAATCACTAGAACTTTCTGGAAGAAATACGAAGCGCTGATCAAGGACAAGATCCGTGCAGTGCTAGTGATAAACGATGCCCGTCAGATAGATACAGCAATACAGAAAATCACGTAAAAACAGCCTGTCCATAGACATAAGAGAACTTATCAGGGACAAAAACAGAACAAGACGGTGATGGCACCGAACACAAAACTCGGAAGATAAACGGGAATTGAATGCCGCAGAAACGCGAGTCAAGACGGCCATTAAAGAACACAAAAACGCACGTTGAACAGCGAAATTGGAATCCCTCGACGTCAAACACGGATCATATTGCAAGGTGGTGAAGGCGTTGCGAAGGGAGCATACAAACACGCCACCACTCCGAGGTAGGAATGGAATGGCGTGCACGGATGCAGAGAAGGCAGACGCATTCGTAGAATGCATAGAAACACAATGCAGCCCCGTCTACGAGAACGCGGACCTCGCTCACATTCAAAGGACAAATATATCCGTCAGAGAGCGCCTGGCGGCAGAATCTCAAGAGAACATCCGACACACCATCCCACAGGAGGTAAGCGACATCCTGAAGAAGTTAAACATCAAAAAGGCACCGGAGACAGATGCCATTCCAAATCAAGCGCTGAAGCTCCTCCCACAAAGAGGCGTAGCGTACCTCACCGCAGTTTATAATACGATACTACGATCGAAATACTTCCCGACCAGATGGCGAGAAGCGGACACGGTGATGATACCGAAACCGGGTAAAAATGCTACCCTACCCCAAAACTACAGACCCATCAGCTTACTACCGACGATGGGCAAAGTTTTGGAGCAGATCATCCAAGTCAAACTGCAAAAAGAAATAGATAAATTACAAATTCTACCGGACGAGCAATTCCGAAGAAACCACTCGACCACCCAGCAAACCTTCCGAGTTGTCGAACACGTCGCACGCGGCTTCAATTGGAAGAAGCACACCGGCGGATTGTTCTAGACATCGCAAAAGCGCTCGATAAAGTGTGGCACCACGGACTCCTACATAAAATACTGGAGCAAGGAATATCGCTCCAAATGACCCAACTCATCCACTCCTTCCTATCCAGAAGATGCTTCAGGACGAAGCTGCAGCATTGCAGGTCCTTCCCCCGAAGGATTACCGCTGGAGTACCGCAAGGCTCACCCTTCTCTCCTACATCATTTAACCCTGTGTGTTTAAGATCTCCCGAAGACCAAAGGAACCATCCTCGCAACATACGCGGACGACACCGCGGTCCTAGCCCAATCCAGCAACCTCGGACCAGTCGACAGACTTCTGCAGAGGGCGTCGGATGACCTCGAAGAATGGTATAATAAATAGCGCATTACCATTAACCCGTAGAAAAGCACGGCCATCCTATTCACGAAAAGAATAGCGAAACCAACCCGCAACATTACCATGTTCGGACAAGACATCCCGTGGAAGAATTCCATAAAATACCTAGGGCTAATAATGGGCAGAACTCTCCGATGGAAACTCCACGTAGACGACCGCAGATGCAAGGGACACGGGACGATAAAGAAACTCTACCCGTTAATATGTAGAAGCAGCGTGCTGTCAACCGATAACAAGCTGCTAATCTACAAAACGGTAGTCCGGCCGATGATGCCATACGCCGCAGAAGTCTGGGCTTACGCCGCTCCGACAATAATAAAACAACTACAGATGGTAAAAAATAAATACTTAAGAATTGCAGTAAACGCGCCAATAAAAGGAATGCGACATCCAAGATAAAATGAAGCACAAGAGGCCGAAAATCATCTTGAGATACAAACATTAAACAAAAGGTAGCGTTTAATGAATTTGTATTTATTACAGGTACAGCGAATATACATTACCACCAGGAAATAACCAATTCTACGAAGGCATAAAGGGTTAGAACCCGAAACAGCCGTAACTAAATAACGATGACCGATGACCGAGGTCTTAAATTGATTTATTTTAAGTTCTTCAATATTCTATGAATGGCTTATGCGAATTTTCCAATTCTTTCGTGATGATATGTAGTGGCAATTAATTGGTTAATTTTTAATAACTCCGTACCTTTTCATAGCAGGTGATATGAATTCTACGTTTCCGCATTTTGCAATTTCAATTGGAATACCAAAACGCAAAATCAAATTTTTAAGCAATGTTGTTGCAATCGTTATTCCAATGGGTACGGTTCCACGTATTCACGGTATCGTTAAAATATAAAAAAATTGGGAGTTGTCTTTGTCTAACGGGCTTACAATATCTATGTAAACTTTTTCAAAAGCTGAATGTGCTGTCGTTGTCACACTCATTAGTTTCTCTATACGGTCACTTATTTTCGTTTTTTAACCTTTTTTATAAAAGTGTTGTAATCCTCAGTTAAGCCTTTCCAAAGATTATATTTTTTAATGTTATCGGTCATTCCTTTAATTTCCGCATTGACAAACAGTCGGTAGTAAGTGAAAATCTAACATGTATTTTCTTGTCATCAGTATCTCTTTGGTTTTGCTTTCAGATGTATCGAATGATTTGGCTTTTTCTTCAATTATATGTTTTAATGTGAGAATAATATTGTCCTTTTGTATAATAAGTAATTCTAGTAGTTTGATATTTTTACTGACGCTTGTCCAAATTCCTCAACAATACATGTTGAGTTGATAGTGATCATTAATGAAGTATATGGATTGATAATTAAAATTCCTTTTGTAGGTAAATAATAGAAACTTTTATTCTTTATAAGTATATAATCATGACTTTTTAATGAGTTTTAGTCATGAATTTCTTTTCTAAACACTATTTCAGTGTTTTATTTTTGGCAGGAACAAAATTCTTACTAGACGGTGACTCGATAATGTTCGCTATCAATAACATTCCCAAAATGAACACTCTTTAAAATCATACCTCATTCTAGTAATTATTTAATTTCATATTAAATCTAATTGGATTCAAAAATTTTAAATTTTATTTTTCTCCGTATAATGTTACACATTTTAGCTATAATTTATATACAAGTAGAAACTAATAAGGGTTAACTTTTAATAACCATATATTGATTTACTACTGAAACAGAATTTGCACGAATTCATGATTATATTCCAGTGGCGTAATATCTACTAACCTTTGATGCCTAACATTTTCTTCAAATTTTCAAAAATAAATTACTCTTAACACAAAAAAACCAGTTTGATTGTAATAATATACTACATTTCACAAAATTTTAATATGCAGAAAAGTACATAATTATGATAAAACACGACACGACACTACAGAATTGTTTACGGAAGGAAAAGGTGAAATAGAATAGTTAGTATTTAGTTAGTGATTTTTTTTGGATGCTGTCTTCACATAGATGAATGTATAATGTTTATTGTGTAAATATAAGCAGTGCTCACATAACAGAACATAAATTGTATAACTATCTCATTACAATAGATTTCAAATGAAGGTATTTTCACATTATCAAGTGTTCCCATTGCACATAACATCAACTGAAATATTTCTTAATTACATAAATTCAGATTACGTAAATAGGAACATGAACATAAGTGAAACAAAGCATTATATCATATTTCTAACCTATTAGAGAACGTTCATAAATTAAGTAGAAGCATTTTTAAGGATATCAGAGGCACTATATTACAACGTGTTGCAATATTATATCTATAGTACAAGATAAAAGGTTTGACAAGGAATTTATGGATTTATAAGCTGAAGAAAATCTATACAAAGCGAACGAAAAAAAAATTCCCATCAATGTTAACACGTATCGAAAAATTAGGTCTTTCGAGCTTTTCATTACAGTCTACGGTTTATCAGAAGCATTAAATAATGTAATTAGTCACAAAATTGGTGGTATATTGAAAGCAATAATAAAGTAAATTAGTATTGATCTCATTTATTAAACGAAGCTTAATAACCATTTTTTTAATCAAACACGTATTAAAAAACAATTTTCCTTGCTATTTCCCTGTTTTGAAAAATTTACGGAAAATAACCAAACCTAGCATGGGTATACATAAGTCCTTGCTTTCAACTGAGCGATTTGAAATGTTGTGCATGTTATTGGCAGATTTCAAAGGATTTGTGGAATTTGCATTTAGAAATTATTCATTGTCTGCTTCCAAATGCAATCAAATAGTGTAGGATTAATTAAAATATTCACAGTTAAAAGTATAAAACATAATAATATTGATTGTCAAAGTCTTTGTGTAGACGTATCAGGAGAACCTAAATAAACCTTAAAAAGCTGTTAGGGCGTGTTGATGTTAATCCTTACCCTATAGATAAACTCTATTATTGTTTAGGGCGTATGTGGAAAACAATTATTGTATTTCTAACTCCAAAGATATGTAATGAAGCCCGTAAATTACAAGTTTATGAAGTATTCAAATAAATCTGATCGGATAATGTTTTTGACGCCACCCTTCTTAATCGATGTAAAATGTGCGCAAACAAAAGGGGATGCACTAGCATAAAACAGAAAATAATACTTGAACCTACCTGCCTGCTCGTCACCAACGGTTCCCTGGGTAGACTCCGAAACATAATGCTCCAAAACACCACAATATAGTTCTTACTGTTCTGCATTTTAACTTTTTAATTTTTGCTAAATTTCACCTTGAATATTGTTGCCAAATTAAAATAAAGAAATCTCCCCTCTATTCCAATCAACTTTAGTTTACTCTCTAATTTAAATGAAACTACTCCTGTCCCTATCTGAATTGACATGTACTCAAATTAAATTATGACCGACGTCACACAAGTAATACTGAAATTGAAAAAGTTATCGTCCTTTAGCATCCGTATACTGTTCTTTTACAACGAAATCTAGCACTTCGAAGAAACTCTGTAATTCAATTTAACAAACATCTATTAAAATAACTTTCAAACACACTAACGTCCAAATACACAATCAATTTCAACGTAGTGAACAAAAGATTTTATCGCTGGATACGTTTTGAAAGTAAATCATGACTTAAACCTTTAAAAATTTCACAAAATTACTATCCTTTCCTATTGATACTACGAAAGCGCTTTAGAGAGCTCAAGGTTGGCGGCACATGCCCATTTACTTAAACATAAATATAATAAATATTTATTTATACCCTAAAAAAATAGTCACAAACCATACAAACACGACGTCTCCCGCATTCACGTGAATAACTTCTAGATATGTCTATAGCAAATTAACATGTAGTTTTTATAAATACTATACACTGGTGAAGAGTAATTTATAATATTTAATAAAAACAAATAATCTGAAAAATCTTCGTTTAAAACCGAATAACGTTTATATTTATTGTAAACCAAAATGACAATATGCACTTAAATTATTTTACATTACACTTTCAGGACGCCTAAGTAGAAACAGCAAAGGGATATCAGACGCTTTCTTCAGTCGGCACGATAGCGAACCGCTTTCCACCCATTCAACTCCTCACCCAAAACGCACGTTAGGTCATCACACGAAAAAAAAATTGTAACCTGATTTGTATTCGTCGTCGCTTTTATCACTGGATACGTTTTGAAAGTAAATCACGACCTAAACCTTTAAAAATTTCACAAAATTGCTATTCTTTCCTTTTGATACTACTAAAGCGCTTTCGAGTAGAAAGAGCAAAGGGATGCTCCGGATATCAGACTCGCTTTCTCCAATAGGCACGATAGCGGACCGATTTCTACCTATTTATTACATTCCTCACCCAAAACGCACGTTAGGTCATCACACGAAAAAAAATTATAACCCGATCTGTTTTCGTCGTCGCTATACTTTGTAAAACCACCGCTAATTTAGTATAATATGAAAACCACAATTGTCTACTCTTGATTTTCTTATCTAATCTAAATTCTCAGTATTGCGGCATTTTATTCTCTTGACTCGACATTCGCACGATTAATGCAGTAATCTTAATTACAAAAACATTCCTATGACGTAATTTCCGCTCAAAATAAGCTATCCATTAACAATTACTTAAAATAAGGATTATCCGATATTTACCATAATAAAACCTACTGTCTCTACTTATTTCCCCTACAAGGATTAAACTTAAACAACTATACCTGAAATAGAAGTTCAAAATCTTTAACAATAAAGAAAAAAAAAACGCAATAACCCTAAAAATGAATACAAATACTTTACATAAATTTCTAATAAACTGAAATAGCGTCACATGCACAATACTAAATCAGTGCTTCCCAAACGTCATAACTGAATATACCTAAATTTTCAATTAAATCATACAACAAAACTAAGAATATCACACTTTTCTACCAGAATTTTTGCACACGGTGACAATACGACCAAAGCAAATGACAAACTTTTAAATGTTGCCTTTTATTTATTTTAGAGCTATATTTATTTACAAATATGCAACTACGCGGGTTAACCCACGTGATAAATGGTTTCCTGCTAGAAATATTAGCTGCTGAGTGGTGGTTATTCTTCGAGAAGCTCTACCTCAACATCTACAATACTGTGATATCAGTTTAGTCATTTATCCATACAAATACTGCAGCAATATATTATACACAAATGAGCTGAAAAACAAGATATCTCCCTTAAACACGTAAGTCGATATTCTCTAGGTGTGGGGATTTGAAGTTTTCAAGCGCAAAAACCATGCTACATGATGTTTATACAGACATTGCGAAGTTCAGTGCACGACGAAATGTAAAGTATTTCATTATCCTAACGTTTAAATTCATTCGTTCTTGTGTACGTGATTAAAATAGTTACTACATTTGGATTATTACAGTATGTACCAGTTTAGGGAAACAGGAACTTTGGTCTCAAAAAGGCCAACAAACTTTGGCTCCCACCCTCGCGTCTCCAAAAACTTTAAGGTCAATAAACTTTGACCCTATTTTTGGATTTCTAAGAATGTTTTATGTTCTTGACCTACTTTAAAGGTGACTTAACTTTGGAATCTTCCCCTCTAGGAACTGGTTCTCTTTTTGGATTTCCAATAATTGTTAGGGCATTGAAATTTTACCTTGACATACATTCTCTCTCACACTTGTTGCAATTTCCCATCTATTTGGCTCTCTCTTACATATGTAAATCCATATGTGATCTGGAAGTGAAATATCGTTAAATTTTCTTTCTGATATTACATCTAATACCCTTAAAATTAGTACTTTTAATACATGTACACTATATATATATATATATATATATATATGTATATATATATATATATATATATATATATATATATATATATATATATATATATATATATATATATATATATATATATATAAATACGCTACTAGTTAATCAACTATAATAGATAATTTTTTTTTACCACACAAGACATACATCAAAATTGAGACCATAAGCAATTCCGACACTAAAACACACAAAGGCAGGAGGTTCCAGAGCTGAGGAGGGAGAACATCCCAAAACCGCCTGCAGAAGAACACAACATAATCTATTAATTAGGTAAGTAATTTAGTAAGCCAATAAATTATCTAAAAAAATACTGTAATAACCTAAATATAGTAACTATTTTAATCACGTAACGAATGAATTTATGTGTTTACCAGTTTTTAACAAAATACTACTACCACCACCAGTTCTTAGTAAATAATCACCTGTTTCTAATAAAGGGATTCATTGCTTGACCTGTTTTGAGCTGTTTTTGAGGACGGGAATCAGTTTTTGGAAGCAGGAACTTTGATTTTAAAAAGGTCAAACTTTTAACTTTTAACGGTCATTAAACTTTAACCTTCAGTCACACTATCTTTTTCTCTTGTTCCTATCTATTGTATTGGGGGTGTTTTGGTCGCCATATTAGAAAAATTGGCCACTATCCTAAATATTCAATTTCAATTAAATTTAATATATATATATATATATATATATATATATATATATATATATATAATTATTGAGAGCATAAAAACATTCTTTTTACGATAGTATTTTGTTTTTCTTAAAAATTCATATCTTTTCCTATCAAAAAGCAAACTAACATTTTAATCTAGTAGCGTATGAATGTTTTACACTGATGTTATTTTTGTCCAAATATCAAGCAGCGGTGGACACAAAAGAAATACACATCTACTTTTTGAAATTCAAAATTAAAAATTTACATCAAATAAAAATTAGGTATTTACAAAAATATCTCGAAATGTTTTCCTTCTTTTTCAATACATAAATTGAAAGTCGTCCAATGGAGCCAATAGATCGAAGGATAATTTCCGGAGAAATTTCGTTTATGCAAGTAGGAATTCTCTCGTGCATATTTTCAATAGTTTTTGGTTCAACGATGTACACTTGGGATTTTACATACCCCCGGAGAAAAAAGTCCAGTGGTGAAATATCAGGTAACCTAGGTGACTAACCAACTGGTCCTTCACGACGAATCCAACGGTTCTCGTATCGATTAACTCCCTAACTGGAGCGCCATTTTGTTGCCATCACAAATTATTTCTGATATTTTGTGGGAGTTCATTTAGATGATTTTGAATTTCATTTTCTAATAAATTGAGGTAATTCTCTCAAGTTAGTCTATTAATAAATATTTGCCCAACAATGTGCTGTCTTATAATTCCACACCACACGTCCAGTCCATCGATGTTGACAACGTCGCTCACGGGTCCAGTTATGTCTTACAACAACAGCTTTATTTCGAAAACTTGCTTCGTCCGAAAATAAAACGTTATTCTATTTTGTCCTATCTGTTGCAAACCCCATTGTGCAAAATTAATTCTTAACAGAAAACCATTTTCGGTTAATTCTTGGTGAAGAATCATTTTGAATGGGTGAAATTTATTTTCCTTATTATCCTCCAGACCGAACTATACGATATTCCAACCAAATCTGCAATCCCCCATCCAATATGGGGATTCTCATTAATGTGTAGCACTACCTGGTTTTCGTTGTCGTCATTGCAAGCAGATGGGTTTTCATGTACCGATTTCTTATAATCAACAGTTCCCATTTCACGCGTTCTCTCCAATAATTTGGTAAATGTTCGATATTCAGGGTGCCTTCGGTTTGAATATTTATTTCTGTGCAATATGGCTGCTTCATAAGGATCTTCATATTTTTTTCCAAATATTGGGAGCATATCAATTAACTCGTATCTCGTATAACTTAACGGCATTTTAAAAACATATCAATCAATTTTAAATAAATTTCATTGATTGACATTTGGCTGCTAGATTAAAATTTAATTGTCTGTTTTGTGTGTACCGTTACTTGATATTTGGACAAAAATAATGTAAATATAATGTAAAACATTCATACGCTACTAGATTAAAATGTTAGTTTGCTTTTTGATAAGGAAAGAAATGAATTTTTAAGAAAATCGAAATACTATCGTAAATGCTTTTAGGATCTCAATAACAAAAAAAATATATTGCATTCCATTTAAAAAAAAAGTTGAAAGCCGCCATTTTGAAATAATTCGCCCAATTGAAAATCTGATATCACCATCGTATAGAGAATGTCCTGAAACATATTACTGCCAAATATTTTGAAAGTAGTACCCATAGTGTGGCTAAAAAAAATAAGGCGCTTACTCTGAAACATGCTGTATATATACATGAATGTATGTATGTTCCGATTTTACTTTTAAACTGTTCAAACGATTGAAATAAACTGTTGTACACTTATTACTCTGATCTTGGAGTATGTTTTGGTATATGTTTGGACATTTAATACTACGCAAGAGTGAAGAGTACGCCATGTATCCTTCAGAAAATTTAACAGCTGATGATTTATTTAATATTAGCGTCACTGTTCTGTTCGTTGGTGTGGGTGACCTTGATTAAACAGCTTTATGAATGATCATCTATTTAATTACGGTCACTGTTAGATTTTGCGGTTGGCCTTCGCAATTATCATCAACAAAGCACAAGGGCAGCCATCAAGTATTGTTGGTTTGAATTTAGAAAATTCGTACGTTTCTCAATTGTACGTTGTTTGCTCCCGAGTTAGTATACCAAAATTTATATATTTATTGTCAAAATAAAACAACTAGGGATATTTATTATCCTCTAGCATTAGTATAAAATAAAATAAACATATTTTCACTGCTACAATTAACTGCATGCTTTTCTTTTAAATTTGTGCGCAGCATCACGCACCGGGTATGGCTAGTAATTCGCTGAAAACGATATTTTGGTTTACCATTTTCGAAAACGGCCGCCTCATTGAATAATTAAATTTTACTAAGGGAAACAATATCGCGACATAGCTATATCTCGAACCAACCGTTTAACAAGAATTAAAGAATAAAATTACACTTTGATGGTTATCTAACGAACAATCGTTTTAATAATAACGATTAATAATTAAGATGTTAGATAATTGTAATGCTTGAGATTAGTAACCGCTAATGCTAGTTACAGGTTATCCGTCGACCTTGTTCACATTTAATACAAATAACGTAGTTTATATTATTATAAGTTTAATAATCCTACTCGAGGTAAGCTTTTTATTTATGTATCAGAGCGGTTTGAGCATTCAAACGTAAGCGTCTACCTAGCTCTCCGAGTACTCGACTATTTAGCTTAAGCTAAATAATTCTCAAAAAATAACAATTTACCCGCGTCGATATCACGATGCCGCGCAGATTGTGTGAAGACGACGACGACGACGGGGTCTGGATCGACTTCGGAGGGACACCGACCACCGACGAGCCGATTTGGTATGGATCCGCCATGCCCAGCCGCCTACCATCTCCACAGCGACAGAAGAGGAGAAGACCGAAGAAGACGCCGCCGACAGACGTCGTCCCGTTAGTGGTAGCCCCACTAACGGCTCCGACGAGTCGCCGCCGCACAACCCGCACCGATACGAGAAGAAGATCAGAGCCAGAGATCCACCGACGACGACTTCAGGACACAGAAGAAGAAGCCGAAGAAGACGCCGGCAACGGGTTCAAGGCTCTCGAGCCCTACACGGATAGCCCTGCAGCGATGGAGCAGGCTGCAAGAGAAGACGCCAGGGAGAAGGTGCCTCCGGTAATCCTTCGTCAGAAGGAGAACTGGATCGCGTTCTCCCGAGAAATGGACCGACAGCCGATCGCCTTCACGAGGCCAAGGCCTTCAGCGAGGGAATTGATTCAGCCTGCCTCACTCCAGGATCGAGACAGGCTGATTAGGTATATGGATAGGTGTGGTACTCCGTATCACACCTACCAGGCAAAGAGCGAGCGATTTGCCAAGGTGGTGATACGCGGCGTGCCCGTAGAGCTATCCGAGGTCGACGTTAGCTCGGAGCTAAAAACTCAAGGTGTTAATGCTCTCGCTGTTTTAAGGATGAAGCAGCGAGGACGTCCAATCCCCCTCGTGATGGTGGAGTTGTCGTCCGAGAACGACAGGAAGAAGATCCGGGAGGTGCAGCACGTCGCCCGCCTCCGAGTCACCGTCGAGGATTTGCGGCGGAAATCCGGCATCGGGCAGTGTGAAGGTTTCCGTCACGCACAGCGTTGCTGCATGGAGGCAGCACGCTGTGTCAAGTGCGCCGCCGATCACCACAGCAGTGAATGCACTAAACCCCGTACAGACCGGGCAAAGTATTTGAACTGCGGTGGGGACCACCCCGCCAGCTACAGGGGATGTTCGAAGTTCCCTCGACCTCCGCAACGGAAGAAGACGGAAGTGTAGCAGAGACCGAAGAGGACACCGCCGACGGCGGCGCCTTCTTCAACCCGGACCGGCGTCAGTTACGCCCGAGCGACAGCAGGCAAGGGTGAGAAGGCGGAAGTACCGAAAACGGCTCCCGCCGCTGTCGTTACCTCGCCTACCCAACCCGCCTTAGGGTTCGACGCCATATTGGGCCTCCTCGGAGGTCTCGATATGGAGAAGGCCCTACCTGTCATCCGTAAGGTGGCAGCGGCGCTCGTTCAGGCGCAAACTGCGATGGACCTGTGGGGAGTGATCCTCACGCACGGTTCAGAGGTGGTTGCCCATTTCGGGTAAGCATACAAAGGTCCGGAGCGAAGTCTGGTGCCCCAGATAAGTATATAGTATCGACAATTTAATTTATTCTGTTCTGTTAAAACCGACAATGTTTCGCACAACTAACACATGTTTCTATTTATCTCAGATACGCAGGGCATCAGCAACCAGCCACAACCGAGCGACAACAGGACAGTCCGCATCTCCAACATCCAACAACACTACATCTCCACAACACATCTTTTTTTTACGAACGACCAACAATGCTAAGCACAACACTGTGAACAGGCAATCCACAAGGCCCACAACCCAACAACTCTACAATCCACGCGCTGAAGAGGAAGAAGATTCCTGAGCAGCGCACCACCAATACAACAATATATACATTTATTATTATATTTTAGTTTTAAGTATATGTATGTACAAAATGAATTGCTAATATCTAAAATTTTTAATAAACTTTGTTGAAATTGAAATTGAATAATATTTATGTATTTAGTAACATTAATAATAATTTTTAACGTAGTTTAAAAATTTGTATTTAACAACATTTAGCATCTACATACGAGTATTTGATTTGAACCAATCAATGTAACAAGACAGATATAATGACTGATCCGGATATAACAAATAATCATGCATTAATAACAAAATAGGTATTAATAAGAGTTACCGCACTCTACCAGTAATACCACAAACACCATAAGTCATATTGTGTATAGTAGAGACCTGAGCCACCATTTGGCTTTACAACTAGCGGGTTAGAGACAAAAAAAAAATCACCTACTTACCATCATCGTTTCCCTCCAGGAGCTGTAAGATCTCTTTCATGTTGGACGTCAGAGAATACCGCGAGGGCCATAGCCTTAACTGTTTCTTGGCTGCTTTCGTAAATATACTGGTTCACACTGATCATTTTCAAGACATTTCACGACCTCGTAATGACCTGCCAATTGCCTGGTGTAAAGTACGTACAGTATTTACTTTTACGATTACTCTCTTCCATATTTGCTTGGGATAACTATTGCGTGTCTATCTCTCGATCACGAACACACATGCGTTAAGTCTCCCAAAACATTTTTCATTAGAGCTTGTATGAGTGACGTGGAGTAATGCATAACAAAACCGGAAGAGGAGTCGTACCCATAGACTTTTGGACATCGCTATTTAGCACCAGCTGTCTTTCACAAGCCACTCGGTAATTCTAACTTGTTACTGTTTTGATCCTAAGAAGGTTACGAATTGTTCGCATGTACCTATCCACTTACCTGTATTATAAATAATAGTGGTGTAAATGGTATAATAAATTTAATAATATAATAATGAAACAAAGAAGTAAGAGTAAATAGTTCTCTCAAACACAAATCGTCAAACTGACTGGAGATACAAACCATTCACCTCAAATAGTGCCTTTGACTCAAGTCGGTAAATTCAATTGGGCCGGTTCAATAATTTTGATTTGCTCAATTACCACAATTTCTGCTGTTATTTTCACTTGACATAAATATAACAAAATTGCAATGTAATACTAATAAAATGATCTCGGACGCCAAGTTATTTTTTTTAAATATCTCGGAACAACTAAACCTTGTTAACAATAAAAATTTTATCAAAATGTAAAACAATAAAAAAATATAACTATGTTTATAGACAGTTAATATGATATAATTAAATAAAATATATCTTAAAAACTAATTGTAAAAACCTTAAAATACTAAAAAAATAATTACATAAATACCTTTGTAAAATTTTTGTACACAAATTTTTTAATAACCTCTGGTATCTAAATGTTTACGAAACGGTCAACCAAGGTGATGTAATCTTTGCACCATTATTGCGCAATATCTTGAAATAATGTTTTACGTAGTAAACCAACCCATGAAAAGAATTTTTATCTCATAAATTTCTTCTTGAGATTTTGAATCAAATATTTATTGCATTATTCTGAAGTGTTGAATGCAAAAATTGCAATCATAAAATGATAGCGTACGCAACAGTAAAATTAATTGTGCAATCCAAAGCGGTAATATTAAATGTAAAAGTAAAAGTTAAAGTAACAGTAAAAAATAAACATGCAGTAAAAAAATGCCATCAAATTAATGGCACTTTCACACAAAATTTAGGGAAAACCCAAAAAATGCTTGCTAATCAGCACAACCTTCATCAGGAAGTAAAAAAATGGATGCTTTGGAAGTTAGATCATGTCATATGATGTAGCCCTGCGCAAACATATTTGAGCAGAAAAATAATTTGAAGAGGGAATATAAACCTTAAGAAGTATACACTATAAACACCTAAAAAGAAATGCAAATTAAGTTGCCTACCTCATACCTATATTTCAATGTTAATTAAAATTTTACTTATATTTACAACAGAACGAATAAAAGACCTTAAATTGACGTTTTTGTGAAGCAATTTGAGCGTCATTGCCACGCTTAACACAAAAGACCCAAGAGTTATTGTGAGAGTCTGATAAATTAGGTTGTTTATTCGAACAATTCCCGTGTACTTTCGCACGACAGCGTGCCCTAACGTGCCCAGCTTTATCGCACTGGAAACATTTCTTTCAATTTGTAAACCGCTTAAAGTTCCATTACAGCCAAAGGAATATTTCATTTTAGTGAAGAGACTACTACTTCCAAACTTACGGGTCACACTTGATTCTTTCGCGGCGGTTCTATAAAAGTTGAAAGGAAAACTAAGAGTGCCGACAGTTACCATTCACTGCTGCATTTCGTATATCGAATTCGTTTATGATATGGACAACAAGTCCCGTTAGATCACTTACAGACCAATTCGCTTTAAGACTTCTTAACAGGGATGATATCTCCTGAACATACGTTTTGTAATTGTTTAGAAGGGAACTATTAAAAGTTGCCGCTTCCGATAATAAGTTTTTCTTGATCTACTGCGGTCCTCGAATCCACAAATTAAGCATATCTTGGACAGATAAAGTTAATCCTACTCAATAATAATATTCCTGACAAGTTTATTGGATTACATGAAATTGTTCTATTAAAAATTGTTATGTTTCCAACACTCTTGAGGAAATAAAACATCTAATTTAGAACAAAAGTTAAGCATTTCCTGGACACATAAAATTAATTGTTCTAGAACAGAACAATTTTGCTGACAGATTTATTGGATTGCATAAGTCGAAAAAATTACCACAAAAGTAATTGTTATCTGTAACACTATAAAACAAATAAAAGATCTGGTTTCTAACAATATTTTATTTGTGTTTCTGTATTTATATGTGCTAATTATTTCTCTTTCGTCGTTTCCTTCCAATGCGTATTTTGTGAGTCTAATGAAATCTCCCCCGCGCATCCAAGTGCTCTTAACTTTTTCTTCGTTCAATTGCTTGCTAAATTAATTTAACCCGAGTTATAGAGTACTATCAATGTTATATGCTTATTTGTACATTCCATTTTTGTATCTTGACCATTAATAGGTATGTTAGGTACAACTTAAATTTAGAAAATGGATATGCATATTTAGTTATTTTGGATAAATCAAAGTCTAATAATTAAATAATTTTTCGATATTTTGTTTTACTTTTACTAAGCCTCTAATTACCCTTATAACAAGTTTGCATTATGCAAAAAGTTATAAACGCTTTGAGCCTAAAATTTAGTGTAAATTTACTTTGTATTAGTACCTGAAGTGGGTAATACTTAATTAGTTAACTCAGGTTAACTGCCTCAGTTAAGTTTTGCTACTCATTTATTAATACCTATACACTATAGTTGTTTGATTAATATAAAATATGGAAGATAAAGTAAAGTTTAAACATAAAAGCCGCAATTTTATGAACTTTTGCGGAAGAAATGTACGTTTTGACATAAATAACTAAACATGGATATTCTTTCCCTAACTCTAATTGGATATAAATAATGGAACATTTCTCAATTCTTTAGAACGCCACTTTTATCCGTTGTATTAATTTTTTATATTTGATGCAACAAACGTCTCTTATATACAAAAAAGTCGTACCGTAGTTGTGTATTGTTTTAGAGACTTTATTACTTTTTCTTAAATCTCAGATGATTAATATTGACAGATTACGTGATTATTTGAAACCACCAAACCATAAAAACTGACTATAATGATACATGGTTATTTTAACAGATAAGGGTGCAAGGATAAAGGATTGGTCCATATATCACTGTCCTAAACTCAAGTTGACACTGATAAATTTCTAAATTATTTTATATATAAAAGCGTATAGGTGTATAAACTGAGAGACGAAAATGACATACATAGTTGTTATACTGTGTAAATTATACATACCGTAATCTGAATCATCGGAGAATTCATCCCTTTCATCAATTTCAAAGTCCGTAAAACTTGAATCCGTATCTGTTTCGTTCTGTTCATTTTGCGTACAATTTTTCCTGCATACTGATTCGTTATCCAACTGCTCTTCTTTTGACGGTGTTACGCTAATCTCCTCACCTGCCAGCTTATTATAATCCTTGCGAGCGGGACGATTTTCTGAAAAGAAAAGATTTTGAATATTTCAACTGGATATAAAATATGAATGTATGAAATTGTAAAAATTTAATTAGTTCAATTTAGTTTCAACAGACAAATGGTGGATTACGGTAAACAAAAAGTTATGGATTCATATTGTTTATAAAGAAATATAAATTTACATATGAAATCAATTTTGATATCAGATTTAAAGTTTATTGAAATGGATGCTGGGATAAGCTGTCCTCTGTGTTCGTGAAACCTACCTAAAATAGTTTTATCAGATCAATTTCGACTTTGACTAATGGTCTCAATCTAAAGTTCTGTACAACGAATTGCTTCCTAAAGGTATATTACACTTATTGTCTTTTGACCTTAAATTGTCATCATTTATCTTAACTTATCTTAAAACATGAATATGTATTAAGTATTTATTCATTAACATATAGAACATTACTTATCTACGAGTTAAGTCAAATATCGACTTTTAAATATGAATTATTTTTACTGATTTATGTGATTAATTTATATTGAAATATTTAGATCAATTGTTGCTTTTTTATTAATGTAAACGTTTTCATGACTATTATAGTTACCTTCAGTAATAGTCAGGAGGCTTAGAGCTGCATTTTAAGATTACCGTTACCTGATGGATAAAAGCACCAAATTTGGTGTGAAGGTACCTTAGGGTATACTTACTAATTTTAGCCTAGGAGCCCTCTGAAATTTCGAAAAATTTTGGAAAAATTATGTGTTTTTTAATTTTTTTTTATATTTCGCAACCTACGAAGACAGTGCCTGAGTACATTGTACCGTGTTAGCCCCCAACCCAAATATCCGTCAACGTTGTCCAAGTACCGAAACATACATTTCTATACTTCACGGTACCTTTTAGACAACGCGGTAGTACTTCCAGATTTGTAATGTTGTGTTGCATTATGTTGACCATCTTAGATTCTTTTACCTCAATTAACCCTGGATTAATTTACCTTAATTTATTTTATTAATTATTAACATCTTAGATTTCGTTTCAGTTTATTTATATGAGCATTTTTTTTCCAGGATAATTTAACATGGATGTGAACTGGGATCGATTCGTAATTTGCCAGAATGACACTGGTGAAAGCTTGAAATGTCCTTTACTGACTCCAGGCACAAGCGGTGAAAAAACAGATGCTTACACAACATTCCTAAAGAATGTAGAACATTTTCGAAGCATTGATGCTCTCCCAGTTGAACTGTCTTTTGGAATAAATGAAAATGCTAGTAACTTTGCTTCTCATTCCGCTTAATGGCACAAATCTTGTCATTTGAAGTTTAATAATTCGAAGCCGGTAAAGGCAATAAAGAGAAAACAAACGGGTGTTTGTCAAAACCCACGTCCTAGTAAACGCGTAGCATTGAACGTAGATTGTTGCTTGTTTTGTCAGAAGGGCAAAGATGAAGGTCCACTCCATCAAGTTTCAACATTTGATACCGACAGTAATATTCGGTCCATGATCACAGAGCTTAATGACACACAGCTCATGACAAGAATAATTGGAGGAGATCTTATAGCAAAGGAAGGCAAATACCACTTTGCATGTTTGGTCCAGCTTAGAAATCGCTACAGAAGACTAATTCGTAAGGCAAACCTACAAGATGAAAACACAGATGAGAAAATGAATGAGTGTCGGTCATTCGTAGAACTTACCAGTTACATTAGTACATCAGTAAAGTTTGGCATTCTCCTTTTTAAAGTATCTGAGATTCACTCTATGTATATAAATCGTGTTGAGGAACTGGGCATCAATAAACAAATCAACAAGACAAGACTAAAGAATCAATTATTGGAGCATTTCCCAGAAGCCCAAGAGCAGTTTGATGGAAGACACACTGTAATCATATTCAATGAAGGTATGAGAAACATGTTGAGGGAAGCTCTGAAGATTCGAGACTTCTCAGAAGATGCTGTTATCCTTGCCAAAGCAGCAACAATAGTCAGGAAAGATATTATGAATCACCAAGGTTTCAAGTTTAGTGGCTACTTTCCAGCACAATGTCAAGAAGACCCACTGCCTGCAAGTCTTAAGTCGCTTGTTTCTATGATGTTAAATGGTTCAAGCTTGCAAGATCAAGAAAAGCGTGACTCTCAGGCAAGCTTAACCATTGGCCAGTGCATCGTTTACAACTCAAGAAAAAAATGTCTCATACTGCTCTGAAGGCACGACACAGCAAGGAACGTGAGCCACCCTTTCCTATCTATGTCGGCATCAATGTTCATGCGGCTACCAGAAGTAAGAAACTTATCCAGAAGTTATGTCACCTGGGCATTTGTGTTTCATATGACAGGATTCTAGAGATTAAAGACTGGATAGGCACTTCTTCCTGTGAACGCTTTGAAGAAAATGGAGTGGTGTCTCCTACTTGTCTCCGTAAAGGGCTGTTTACTGTTGCTGCCCTTGACAATATAGACCACAACCCAAGCTCAACTACATCATTGTCCTCATTCCATGGGACTGGAATCAGTCTTTTCCAGATGCCTACAAATGCAGAACCTGGGGAGAGCCAAACACCTATTACAATTCCGCCTTCCGGAGACTTAAATCACTCTCTTCCTGACAGCTATGGCTGTGTCCGATCCGTAGCTTTAACGACCACTGGTGTTGTTGTACCACAGTGTAATGTGTGTCCAGTGGAGCAATGTTTAGATGCAGCCAAATCAAAGGAATGTAACTGGCTCCAGCATGCACTACGTCTTCTGCAAAAAGAAAATGTTACTAGTGGCGATAACATAACATGGGCTGCCTATCACGCCGCGATGCAACCTCCGATAGTAGACCCTCCAGCCCTGTGTACACTTCTTCCTATGTTCTATGAGAAGGCGGCCACACCAGCAATGATTAAACATGGCATGGATGTCATTAGACAAGCTATTCAATTCCTTAATCCAGGACAAATACCAGTAATTACATGTGACCAACCTCTGTTTGCCCTGGCAAAGTTAGTACAGTGGAAAAAGCCAAACTCTCATGGTGAGCGACTTCAAGTGGTTATGCTTGGGGGACTACACACTGAAATGGCCCTATGGAATACATTGGGAGATGTATTGGAAGGATCTGGCTGGACTACTGCCCTTACAGATTCAGAAGTGGCATCCTATGGTAAGGCCGAATCTTACCTAAAGGCAGCACACTTAACTCGAACTAGACATGTTCATCAAATCACCCTAATGGCACTGTATGTACAATCTCCAGCATGAAGCTTTTCTACTCTCTGAGTGCCCCAAAGATGAAGAATCTGAAATGCACTGGAGAAACAGCATGCGGAAAAAAAGTCCAACTTTTATGTATTGGGACTTTATCATGGAGTATGAAACCCTTATACTCATTTTCATTAGAGCTCACAGGGAAAAGAACTTTAGTCTTTATGTTGCTATCTTAGAGGAACTTACACCACTATTCTTTGCCTTGGATCATGTAAACTACTCCAGATGGATGCCAGTCCACATAAGGGATATGAAGTTATTGCCTGATTCTATCAAGGATCAATTTGAGCGGTGTTCAAACTGGGTCATTTCAAAACACGCAACACATTTTCTACAATACCATTTGATCAGGCTCACGACCAAGAGAATAAGATTGTGAAAGGCTCGGGTGGTGTTATTGGGATCACAGAAAACCCTGTTGCTTTTCGACGATGGATGCTTTCAGGGCCTGAGATTGCCAGAATAATCAAACAGTTTGAAGCAGAATACATTCCCGATAATGATGATACAGATAATCCCAAGAATTTTCAACATCATGAGCAGGGACTTTCATCACAGAGAAACTTTCAGCAACAGGTTGTCAGTCTAAGTAAAACCATTAACGAAATGGGAAATCCGTTCTTGGATGATTTTCCTACTCTAGTATGTCTTGACAGTCGCAACTACGCAAGCGAGTCGGTAGTTATAACCTTGCGCACCTTTGCAGATATAGGCAAACGGCAATATCAGGAGTTTGTCAAAAATGTGCTTGATGAGCGCACCCTCTCTATACATGATCCTATCACCCTTGCACTCTTTAAGAGACCAAAGCATAAAGCAACATCTCAACAGGGAAAGAAGCTGAAAGTGATTTAGAACAATGTGGAACTATTTAGCCAACTATATATATCTATGCAGAATCGGGAATTTGATTTGAATGAGTTTTTTTCGCATGAGATACAGTAATTTCCTCCTTCCGTTTCAGACTCTGGTAAGCTGCATTTGCCAACTAACAAGGCTGGGATACTGCAATGTCTTGACCAGCCAGGTGAATCAGAACCCCCTTCAACTTATGACTCCAAATTTCTAGACGGTTCAGTCATCGTCCATTGCCTGCCCACTACAAGTGTGGATACCTTTAATCAATATGCTGATAAGATATTTCTACCTTACCTTTATAAGCAGCTGGAAAATTCCCAAAGGTTAGATGTTGTTTGGGACACCTACATTCCAGACAGTTTAAAGGAGTCTATCCGGGAAAAAAGAGGTAAAGGGATTAGAAGGAAAGTGTCTGGCAACACCAAACTGCCAAGAAATTGGATGGACTTTCTCCGTGACTCAATGAACAAGACGGAATTATTCAACTTTTTGACGTTCAAGATTGTAGAGTTCAAATGGCCACCAGGCAAAGATATATATGTCACATCAGGGAAAGCTGTTGCACAAATTGGTTCAAACATACCAATGGAAAACTGCAATCATGAAGCGGCAGATACAAGGATTGTGGTTCATGTACTACATTCACTACAGCTAGGGGCAAAGAGTATTCTTGTGCGTACTGTAGACACAGATGTGATTGTCATCCTTATTGGCACATTCTATAAACTAATTGTGACTCAACCTTTGGCCGATATATGGGTGACCTTTGGCATGGGCAAGCATTACCGGTTTTTCCACATCAACGCGATCTGTATTAGCCTGGGGGAGTCAAAATGACGAGCACTACCTGTGTTTCACTCATTCTCTGGTTGTGACACAACCTCCGCCTTCAAAGGTAAGAGTAAGAAGTCTATTTGGGAAGCATGGCAAGCATTTCAAGACGTCACTGATACATTTGTGTATTTAGCTACTCATCCATTCCAACTGCTGAAAGCTGACTCCGAACACTTTAAGAAGCTGGAGCGATTGACTGCTGTTCTGTATGATAAAACTACTCCTCTCAGCAGTATCAACTAGATAAGAAAGGAGCTCTTCTGTCAGCAGAATCGAGCAATAGACAAACTTCCACCGACTGAGGATGCTCTTCTACAACATACCCGTAGGGCAGTTTATCAAGCCGGTATTTGGACGAATAGCACACAAACACATCAAGTGCTTCCTTCACCGCACGATTTTGCTTGGAAGAAGGTTTTAGAGTCATGGGTACCAGTTTGGATGACAATTCCAGAGGTTTCCCGGTCATGCGGGGAATTGATTAAATGTTCCTGCAAAGGAGACTGCAGCAACTGCAAATGTGGGAAAGCCAATCTGGACTGCTCACCATTATGCAAGTGCAAGTGTAATTTACAATGACTGTTTCATACTAAATTCCATGGAATGAATAGCTCTAACGTAAAAAGTATAAGAGATAGGCATTGGGAACCCTAATATAGTTTTAAAGGGAATATAATTCTGCGTCGAAATAAGCCACTAAATACGGGGTGTTCCATTTAACTTTAAGAAGAACTTTTATATGGTAGTGTACCTTAACCTTTCAGCTAACCAGTAGATTTAATTTTGAGCAACTCGTTCTATGTTACAGGGTGTAAGCAATTTTTAAATTACAGTATGTATTTTTATATTTCTCAAAATTTCTCAGAAACGATCAGTTTTAGGTATAGAAAGTGTAACAGAAACTTATCTTTATTTGGTCTATAGTATCTAAAAATATAAAAATTATAGGGTGTTCCATAAGAAAAAATATAACTTTGATATGTACTTTATCTTTGTGCCACCCTGTATATTCAAAAATAGTTTTGGAATATGCTCCGCAAGAACCCACATATGACTGCGCTAAAAATTATTTCCCAACCCTTTTCATTTCTCGTAGAAAAACCGAGGCGAATGTGGTGGGCCACATGGAAAAATTTTCTTAATAAAACTTATAATATTTTGCTACAACCTAAAATTATAGTCAAGAATACAGGGTGTACCAAAAGAGAGCAATATCAAAAATTATTTTTTAAACGGAATACCCTATTTTTAAGTGGCAAGTGAAGCCTCAGTAGGTTCTATATTCAACTGCAACTTTGTAAGATTGTGAAATACAGTGTCAAGTTATGAATTTTTGTTTAAAAATTCAGTCGAGAACATAATCTTTTCAAACTGCTTTGTGTCCGACACTGCTGATTAATTTCCCTGAAAAGTTTACGTGTGATTTGATATTGGCCTAGTTAATTCACTATATTCACTTCTATTTTAATTGAATTTCTTAATACAACACTCTATATACGGGGTGACTCACGACTATTCCCTCGGTCTCTTGTGCCTAAACGGTGCGAGATATGAGCTTAATTTTTTGTTGAGATGTAAATTGATAAGAACAATTTTTTTAAATTATTTTAAATTATACACGGTGGTTCAGAAAATTGTAATATATTAAAGCTAGGTTTTTTTAATACAACGCCCTGCATTTTATGTCATTTTTAGATTATACGTTAAAAATTAAGTCAAAATAATTCAACGTTCCCTATACCTATCGCTTACCGACTTTGAGGAAACGTGATTTTAAGAAAACTATTTAATTTAAACAACGATGTTTAGTACAGGTTGTTTAGAAACAGGATGCCTATTTTATATTTTTCAAACATCAGGAACCCACTTAACTTAAATGGACCACCCTGTATAATTTTTATTTATGTGAAATAACTTCATTTTTATCCAAAATTATGTTTACATTCTAGTAGGTAATGATTTTTGAATTGTAGTTAATAAATAAGTAGGGGATCAAAACTTAATTAAAAATAAAACTAAAACCAAGACGTAAACGTTTATGGAAAAAAAAACAAATAATACTACTATGCATAACCGCACTCGTTTTTCCAAAGATCTCCTAAAGTTTGTCATGATATCTGGTGTTAGAGTAGCAAACACATCCTTTATTCTAATCTTCATGTCATCAGCAGTGGTAGGTGTAGTGTAGCTAAATTTTTAATTTCACCCCAAAAAAAGAAATCCATGCTGGTTAAATCAAGAGATCTAGGTGGAAACTCATGTGGACCTCCCCATCCAATTCATTTATTGGGGAATTGTCTATCCAAACAATTCCTTACATTCCGACTAAACTATCTAGCAGTAACCATATTTTGTTTCTAATATCTAAAGAAACTTCATCTACAAGATTCGAATATTCTTGTTCTAAAATTTAAAAATTTTACGCCGTTCAAGTTTCCATCAAAAAATATGCACCAATCGTATGATCTCCTACAATTCCCCCAAATGCTTCTAAACTCTGGAATGATTTCCCTAGATCCTGTTTTCCTCTCAATTACGATATGGAAAAATTTAAGGTAGCTGTTCATAGACATCTATCGCCAATTCTTATTAAAAAAAATACATTGAAACTCCACATATTTCGGCGGTCAAAGTTATGTCGGTTTACCAAGCCGTTGTGGAAAGTTGATTCGTCGGTAAATAAAACATATTATCTTCTTCCCTAACTTTTTCAAGACTCCATACACAGAAATCTTGAAAGTCCCGTCCAGATAAATTCTCATGAAGTTGTATGCGATAAAGATGGTACTTAGGTTTTTTCAAAGTTTTCCAAACACTTGCTTGACTAATTACAGTTTGTTTTGAAATTTCTCTACCACAGACCCTAAAACTAAGAACTCATTAGTTACAACATACTCTGTTTCTTGTAGAATATACTACCACTTTCACAAAAAGTTCTTCAAAATCTCTTTTATCTGAATGTGGTCGATCGAGATACCTTTCTGCATGTATTCATGACGATAACAAACAATTTCTAAAACATTCACCAAGAATAACTGACATATCAACTCTTTCTTCTTTCATTTTTTTAGTCTTAAAGGATGATAGCCTTATTGAGAGTAAAATAAGAATTTTGACAGGATTTGACCGAATACTAAGGTTAAGGATAGGCGCCAACTAGATGAATCAAGGAATATCTTACTTTTAAAATCATTACCTACTAGACTGTAAGCAAAAAAAATTCCTTAGAAATTTTAGAGAAAAATATTAATAACTTTTTAATCGTTAATTTTAGCCATATGCATTACTCATCGTTTTTGATAGAAAATGAAAAGTTATTTCACATAAATAAAAATTATACAGGGTGGTCTATTTAAATTAACTGGGTTTTTGATGTTTGGAAAATCCTACACAGTACAAATTAAAGGTCGCAATAAATCGATGTAAATTTGTTAATTCACAATTTCCCAAAATTGTTGAGCGATAGGTATAGGGAACGTTGAATAGTGTTTACTTAATTTTTAACGTATAATCTAAAAATGACATAAAATACAGGGTGTTGTATTTGAAAAACCTAACTTTGATACATTACAATTTTCTGAACCTCCCTGTATAGTTAAAAATAATTTAAAGAAAATAGTCCTTATCAATTTACATATGTGATCAAAAAATTAAGCTGATATCTCGTACCGAGACCGAAGGAATAGTCGTGAGTCACCCTGTATGATTTTGCCCTTGTAAAGCTTAAAGTGTGATCATTCAGAATATGCCAGTTTCCGTATCTACCTCAACCTACTTATCAGATATGAAGGTGTCCCTAAAAATTTACACAGGAAATGAGAAAAATTACAGGCGGCATGGCACAAGGAAGCGAATGAGAATAATAAAATCATTCAGAATAAAGATTCACAATAATTATTACATCAAGGGAGTAACAGAATAAAATGTTTGTCATATTCTTTCCAACATGTTTACAGCTGTGGTTGGAGGTGTAGGATCTGTAATGTAGGAAAAAATCAAGTTTCTTCAAATCTGGTCACCTTGGAGGCCACAAAATGGATCTTGTTCAGATCCAATAGCATAGAAATTTTACATCCAGAGTATTTCGGACTCCAATGCAGAAATGAGCACGTGCCCATCTAACTGAAACCACATAGTTCTCAATAGTCGTAGTGGTACGTTCTCTAACAGATTATCAAGATATTCGTTTAAAAAATTCTGAAAAATATTTGCATTAAGGTGTCGATAAAAAATCGGGCCTTGTTATATGTTACGTTGTATGTTATGTGGTTTCGGATTCCTTTTGCCTTGCCGTCTACGATTTTAAACACCCTGTATGAATCCAAGGTAGAGAAAGTTCAGGACGAATTAGCCCAATATTAGATTACACCATTGACTATAAACAGAATTTTCTTTATAGTCAATAATTAATTACACGTATATTTTTAACGGAAATTAACGATCAGGGGCAAACATAACGGTTTGAAAAAAAATATGTTTTTGACTAAGCTTCTAATGAAACATTAATACCTTCGCAACACTGCATTTTAAAATCTTACAAATTTCTAATTGAATGCAGAACCTACTGAGGCTACATTTGCCATGTAAACTTAGGGTATTCTATTTAAGAAAATATAAACTTTGGTATTACTCTTTTCGTTTGGATTACCTTGTATATATATATATATATATATATATATATATATATATACATATAGTGTGTGTGTGTGTGTGTGTGTGTGTGTGTGTATGTGTAGTGTGTGTGTGTGTGTGTGTGTGTGTGTGTGTGTGTGTGTGTGTGTGTGTGTGTGTGTGTGTGTGTAGTGTGTGTGTGTCGTGCACCTGTAACGCCTCAGTCGTTTTGAGGAAAACGGTTAATTTTTTCATATGTGTAAAGAGGGTCTACGTAAGCATGTTTAAAAATATTTTGAAATATACAGGGTGATCCAAAAAGCTTTTATTACACAGACCTATATTGTTTTAAATCCAAATGTCCAATTTTTTTTAGCAAATTTGAATTCTATAGTCAATTCCAATTCACGTTCCTAAGTCTTGTGAAATATTCAACCTTTTGAAAAATACAAAGGTTTTGCAAAAGCTGAATAACTATGTATACTGTAGCTCAAATCGAATAAAATTTGGACTACAAACAACTATACTTGTCGTATGTGCAACCATGTAGATTAATACAATATGTTGTTGTTAACAAATTATATACATATTAAATTTCTATCGAATGGAATTCATAACCCCTGTAGCTCAGTTGGTAGAGCACTCATCTAGTTAATGAGAGATCATGGGTTCGAATTCCATTCAGGAAGCTTTTTATGTATATAAAATTTTCAATTCCATATTTATAAAACATTTTGAATGGTCTCTTTCTACTTTCTGTCTGTACCTCTTGGGCACATAAGACAACGTTTTTCATGGCAACGGCGGTTTACTTCTTTTTAGCTGGTGGTTCATCTGATGTAGACTTATCCATGCAGCGCTTTGTCACATTTCCTAAACCTGCCGCTATTCTTCTCCCGATGTGAGTCTAGACTAAGCTTTCTGCCATAAATGTTATCAACAACCTTCTCCTTTCATGTTTTCCTTGCTTCCACGATGCGTACAAGTTTGTTCAAATCACATACGCCGTATTACCTGCTACGTCCACTAAATTCATAAAAAATACGAATAGTCAATGATTTGTTTTCCTTTTGGACATATACCTGTATGCTATTTGGTCCATCGTGTCAACTCCCCTAACGCTGTTATAATACAGGATTATTTCTGGTTTCTACGTTGTAGATTAAACTGCTACACTATTATTTCTTTTTGGAACGTACAAAACCATATTTACCTTTTTAGGGAAACCAAATAGTGACGTTTTTCTCACGATTCCTTCTGGGCAAAAATTCAGGAGGCGTTTCGTTCTTTTTTACAGTTCCCACTACTGTTAACAGGTTGTTTATGCACTTGAGAGCCAAATTTAAATTAGAGAAGTAGTTGTCACAGGTCAAATTTTGATAGGTATTGTAATACGATTGCGCTAGTTGTTCAACCACTTGACTGGCAGTCCCTTTGCAACTTAATTACCTTCCTTTCTAGTTGATGATATGTTTCCGAATCACATCCCCACCATATCTCTATCCCATATTTATCGGGTTTGGAAGGCATATACTGTCTAAAAGGACACCTACCGCGATACGGGACCAGCGGTTTATACATCGTTATATTAACTCCTAATAAGACTGTCTAAAATTTTTATGGGCGTCAAATTGTCAGATTTACGTCTTTTAGATCTAGTGTCCTTGTCATCGAATCTTATAAATCTGAGTAAACCCTTAAATCGTTTCAGGCCCATGGTCACCCGAAAAATTGCAAGGTCATACAGGGAACTCCACAAAATATCGTACTTCCTTTTTATTGCTCAAGCAACCAGTAGTAAATAATAACCCAAAAAATGCAGGCAACTCAATAGCTTCCCTGTTGGTACAAGTTGCTGTACATTCAACAATATTGTTGTCCGCGAAAAGAAAAATACATACTCAGGTTCTTCAATGATTCATCCAAGTCCCACAACCATTTTGTGGAGATTTATTTTTACAATGTTATCCGAACCAGCACGCCCTGTTGGATAAGAACTGCTTATCACTCTGAATCACCTTTCGCTCTGAAACAAAAACCTTATTGAATTTAAGTATCAGTACTTTCATTTACAGACAAATAATCATCTTCGCCTGCTACTCACTGATTCACAGTTTATGTCCTCATCAGAGTCTAGAACGTCGTCATGGTCTTGTTTTTATTCACTTTGGATAATCTCGGCCAATCCTTCATTAGTAAACTTCTTCTCCCACTTTTTTGCTGTATCAGATAATATAAAGTATTTTGTATACCAATCGGCGCCGCCCACTTTGTTGTCATTAGGGTTAACGACATCAGATTTATTTTTAATACTTTGTCAAGAATTTTAACTGTTCGTAATTAATTATAATCTTTTACAGTATAATTATAATTATTGAATATTGACAATTAGAAACATTGGTAATTGTAGTAATATTATTTAAATTTTCTAGAAACTCTACAGGCATTATAGTAATGATCGAAACGGATTATTAATTAAATGCAAATACGTCACATAATTTCCAACGGTGTTTCACTGTGAATCGCAGAAATTATATTAAAAACAGAATGGGTTCCGTTGGACCCCTTTGCTTGGCTGTGTAACTTCTTTGAGAAATTTCAAAGCTGAAAATTTTTTATATTTGTGATACCCTAGACTAAAGATATTTTAGGAAGAACGTTAACAAAACCTCGCCATGCTAAAGAAATCACATAGTTAATTATTTTTATCACCTTGTATAAAGATATCAATCTGCCAACCAGAACAAACAATGTAAAATGAATAGTGCACCAAGGAGGTATTTAATTGCATTTAATTAATAATCCGTTTCTTCTAATTTTTCTAATTGTCAATATTTAATAATTATAATTATACAGTAAGAGATAATAATAAATTACGAACAGTTACAATTCTTGGTAAAATGTTGAAAATAAATCTGATGTCGTCAGCTCTAATGATATCAATGAGCAAATATAAAATTTACAGTAAACGTACACTGAGTTTTAACTTTTTAAACCACCGGTAGAGCACATCGCAAGGAAATCAAAGTTGGGTACAGCTGCTAACATCACACAAAAAAGCCATGTAGGAACAGAATAAATATTATTCTGCTTTGATTTCCAGGACTACAACACGCGGTAAAGAAAGATATACCTCACGGATGTTATAGCCGTTGGTATCATATGTTGCCTACCAGCCAGTAGATACTTCGTAAAACGCCAATTAATTCATAGTAAATTCTAAAATGGTAGAACAAAGTGAATGTTATGCTTTATTTGTTTAAGTTTATTAATAAAAATGAATAGCTTTCATTTTTCCCATTTAGCTCAGTCGTATTTTGTACTTGCAAAATAAGGATCGGGGTTCGTTATTAAGGCCCTCAACACTCTGAACAAATAGATTAAAAAGTTTATATACCTTTATTTCCTATTTTTTTTTTATAAATTTAATATTTATAATTTAAACTACTTAAATAAGACAAACAAACATATCTACAGGTGGATTCTCCTTTTTGGGTTGCTCCTGGGAGGAGGATTAGGTGGTCCTCTGGAGTTTTTGCAATGTAACATTAATAGAAGGGTTGGTTTTTGACGTTTAATCTACGTCATTTGACGGGTTTGAATTTACTTGTTTAACTACCGAAATAAAAATAAATAATTTTACCTGAATGCATCCCTGTATAAAATATAGAAGTCGGGAGCAAGATAAAACTGTTATAAACACGCGTGAGATAAGATGCCGAGTTCAGTGCTCTGCCTTCAAAGAAATAATCGATATTTTGAAGCGGTCGGATTTCAAACGTATGAGAATGATATAGTTTTATACCTGCTTTTCTTACGAAAATAAACTCATTTACGTTTTAATTCAATTTTTCCCTTTTAAATAAATGAAAGCTTTTCGTTTTGAAGGTAGATTTTGTACGGCAGCTGCGGATTATTTGTTTATTTTCCGATATTAATTGTATTAGTACACATAATAAAATACTTACCTTTTTTGGGGTTTTTAATGGTGCATTTTAAATTATACAATCTAAACGTTTCGGTTATCTTCGTCAGTAGTAATATTTGTTAAAAATTGTTAAAGATGTTGTAAACAATTTTGTTCTAATTTTAAATTTTTTAAATTAAAACATTTATGTTTTAATTTTTCAACTTTCACAAAATCGTTTACAACATCTTTAACAATTTTTAACAAATATTACTACTGACGAAGATAACTGTATGTGTTATCGAAACGTTTAGATTATATAATTTAAAATACACCATTAGAAACCCCAAAAAAGATAAGTATTTTATTATGAGTGTTAATGGTGAAAGTTTACATTTTCATATATTAGTACACAGGTTTTTATTTAAATGAAATAATTTTGTTATGTTGGCCTGGTTTAAAATATAAAACCTTCGTTTTCTATTAAACTGAATCGTTCGCGTCTAACAATAATGATATTAATTATTTAAGGCGAAATATATTATCGGATAATTTCTGGTTTATAGGTAACAATCTTACTAATTGCAAACGGTATGACTGACGTTTTTCGGTGGTGGCGGCGGTGGTTTAATTACAGACGATAATTTAGTACTGATGAACATGTCTAGTTTTTACGGTTATGTTTCGATTTGTGTTCGGTTTGTGGTACGTTTGTCGACTTGTTTTTGTTTTAGTGTTAGTGTAAATTTGTGTAGGTGGGTCTCCTTTGTTAGTAATCTGGGTAACTACCCGTTAAACCAAAGAAGAGGATCTCCGGCGGTCAATGGAATGTAGGGCAACCACCCTCCAAACTCCACAGTGTAGGTGTCTATTAAGGAAAGAGTATGTCGGGCTTCCAACCCTGCATATCCCTTTCACCAGGTGTATAGTGCTGTAGGTATCTCAACTTACGTACGTTCCACGTTAGATCTCTGCAACTCTAACCCTTTGGCTTCGGTGATGATATCAAGTCGCGGAGTCGCGTTTTCTGCTTCAGGGGGCGGTTACAGGCTGCCAATTTTAAACAGGTAGTAGTCGGTGCGAGCGCGACGATAGAGCACACGATTTCTATTCGGATTCTTCTGGTAGAGTTCTAGATCTAGATAGCGGCGCGTGCCGCGTTTTTATAAAGAATTCGCGAGGGTGGTTACAAAACTTTGGGGGTGAGGTTCCGTAGGCCAGTATTGGCGGAAGATGCTCTGACGTATACAAACCTTTAAACGTTTTTGAGATTTACGTCTGGGGGGAGAATGCATGATTAATTATTGTCCAATTTTCTGCAACGTTTTTTTTAAATTTCACTAAAAATTCTACGAATTTTTATAATTGCTTGCACCTGTGCACTTAGCAAGTCACTTTATTTAGCAAATAATTAAATCATGACAGGAAAATTTTAATAAAGGACGCCGTCTTGTTAATAAATTTTAGGAAACTAATTAGTAAAAAATTGGGATATCTGACGGCGTCCCTTTAGAATGACTTACAATTAATAATAAACCAAGACCGTTACAAAGTGCACTAACGCTCCACTAAAAATTGAACCTAGTATTCCGACAGTATTCAAATTAGACAAGAGAATATTTCGCTAATCCCGCCTACGACTTTTTTTGATTTCTCGAAATGCAACATTGTACCAACGTGTAGCATTTTCTTATACTCATCCACAACTGTTTTTTAAGATAACAACGCTGGTATTACTGCACTAGCATAGATAGGCAAGCACTATTTTGCACTAATGGACAAAATGTATTTCATTAAAGAATTTAAAATGTGTGGGGCTAAAGAAGTCCACCTTATATGCAATAACGTTTTTTTCTTCCACATGCTAATTTTTTTGTTAATGGCAAATTAGTCCTCATTTATATAGGTATAATTCACGTTAATTAATTAACAAAATTGACATTTTTAATATCCTTCACAGTTACGCAGTTTCGTACATACGTATTTTATTAGGTTAGGTAATTGATACAATTAGATTGATAAAGTGATTTAAATTGGTATTTCCATTCCTATACTTACAGCCTTCTCAAACTTTACAATTCTTTGTCCATTAAATTAACTATCGCATTTATATACGATAGCTTTGAAATAACATAAATTATAATGGAAAGTTCGTGGGGGTGCAAATGGCATTACTTTGTAAACGAAATTTGTTTAGTTATTGTAACAAGGACTTTAATGGAAACTTTGATGAACATTGAAATTAACAAGAATTTCCTGAGAATTCAATATGAGTTGACGGATAATAAACTTACTGAAATTAATAGGGTGTGTTGCAATGCAACCTGCAGGTTGTTTCCAACATTTAATAATACCTTAATTATGTTGCTTGATTTTATCTTGAAATGTATTTATTGAAAATGAATTTAATATTTAATATAAACCTTTATTAAGATTAATTCTTGGTTGAGTTCTTGGGACCGTTACAAAAGACTGATTAACCTAATTCTAAAATGAGTATCTATAGACTCTTGATAAACACAATATTAAAGATCGGTTGATTTGTTCATAGTACAAAAAACAAATACTTGACGACAATACATTCATAATAATAATAATGTTTACAATGTTAATATTAGTTTGTGTATTTTTGACTCCTACCTCCTTAAGTCAGAAAATAAGATTATAATATTTCTTGTTTTCTAATTTCCTTTTATTCATTGCTTGGTTTTATAAAATTTGAAATAATAATACAAAAGAATAACAACTGCTACTATGCACAATGTGACAGAAATAATAGTATTAACCCAATTGTGTGAATGTTGGAATTCTTTATAATTATGTACCGTAGGTCCCGATTTCGTTGTTTTAGTTGTTTTCTAAAGATATCGTTGTTATTATCAAAGATGGAAGTTTGCTGTTTTTACATCTACGTAGTACTTTGTTGACCTAGATCGAAAATTTTGTATTTTCTTTTGTTTCCGAATTATAGTCAAACGTCGATATTTCTACACTTTTTTCAAGGTCTTTCTTATACCGCGCTTAATACTATTATACTGATATATTTCGCCAACTGTACTTATATATTGCGATGTGTTTTTCAAGAACATAAATACATACATTCCTGAAAAACATATTCCAAATATTTTTTTCAACAAGACGTTGCCCAAACCCATAATACTTTAGCAGTGAGGAATTACTTAGAAAACCGTTTCCCAAATCGTTGGATTGCAACATTCGGTTCGATGTTATGCCCACCATGATCTCCAGTTATGTCAATTCTGCATTTTTCTTCCTATGGGGTTTTCTGAAAAGCATAATTTATCAAAACCGTCATAATACCGAACCGGCTTTCTGGTTATCTGGAAGATGTTTTATATTTTTGAAAAACTAAGAAAGAACTGCAGCTGATGGTTGCCCAGTCAACAACGATCCCCATTAAAAAAATACAAGTTTATATTATTACTAAAAAACCGCAACCCCTAGAAAAATTATAAGCACGCCACTGAATTCGGCACTTTGCAATATACAAGTACTGTTGACAAAATATATCAGTATAATAGTATCAAGCGAGGTATAAGACCTTGAAAATAGTGTAAAAATATCGTTGATAATAACAAAGATCTCTTTAAAAAACAACTAATACAACGAAATCGTGACACACTGTACACTGCACAAGCAAGACATCAAATCTATGGTATACCTAATACGAAACTAGACAATGATGTTCTAAAAGGTATTGTGCGTGTCAAAAACACTTTCGTATTGGAAAAATTAAAAACCGAAATACGTATGGAAATATAGAAATACTAAATCCAGTGCATGAAGTACAAAATTTAGATCTGACTAATACTAATTTTTTCATACACAATACTATACATGTTCGTATTTCGTCTCTCACGTTCCTTGAAACTAACAAACTCCTTAGTGACCACCAATATGGGTTTAGGCAAAGTCGTTCAACAGGCGATCTTCTTTCATATGTGACCCAAGTTTGGAACAATACAGTAGAGCAGTCCGGTGAAACAGTTGTAGTCGCTTTAGGTATCTCAAAGGCATTTGGCCAAGTTTGGCATAAGTGTTTACTTGCCAAACTCACCACGTTTGGGTTAAATGACACGCTCATCAACTGGGTTTCTAGTTTCCTTGGTAAAAGACGAATACATGTCGTAGTTGATGGTTTTTTTCAAAAGAAGTTAGCATTAACGCGGGCATACCACAGGGATCCGTTATAGCGCCTACACTTTTTCTACTGTACATAAATGATCTTATATCTTCAACAACTAACCCCATCCATTGCTTTGCTAACGATAGCACTCTTCACTGTAGTTCATCTCAGTCTACTCATAGTGATAATCCACCTTCTATGTCAAATCAAGAAATTAAAGCTGAAATGGCAAATTCAATCAACAAAGACATTCAACGTATTCTCGAATGGGGAAGCAATAATCTAGTTAAATTTAATGCTAACAAAACTCAGAGTTGCCTTATGTCCGCCAAAAAAGATCGATCATTTCCTGTTGTAAGTATGAATGGCTCAGTTCTTAAGTTTTCAGACTCTATTATTCTGTTGGGTATAACTGTATCTTCAAATCTCTCATGGGTTGACCATCTTCTGTCAGATACCAAAACAGCGGCTCGTAAAATAGGCTTTTTGTACAGATCTAAGCAGTACTTTACCTCTCGACAACTCCTTCTGCTGTATAACGCCCAAATTCGGCCTCATCTGGAATATAATTCTCAGCTCTGGGTTAGTGCTCCCCAATACGCTCTCGATATCGTTGATCGTATTCAAAAGAGAGCGATTAGGCTTATAAATGACCCGTCCTTAACTTCTCACATACAGTCCCTTGAGCACAGTTTCAGTTCTTTCTTTGTATTATCGTTATTACAACGACTATTGTGTTGCTGAATTATATTCTTTGATACCATCTCGGGCTATCTTTGCGAGAAACACTCGGTTCGCATTTTTCTACACGGCTTCTAAACTCTGGAATGATGTCCCTAGTTCCTGTTTTCCTCTCACTTATGATATGAGAAAATTTAAGGTAGCTGTTCATAGGCATCTATTGGCAATTCATTATCCCTCTATCCATCCTCCTAAATGTTCCTGAGTACTTTAGCACGATAGGCCTAATTTAGCCTGTTCAGGTGCATAATCATAAAAAAGCTACATTTAATTTGTACACGTGATCTGCGCATTCGGATACTACATTTTGAAGGGAGAAGGAGAGGAGATGAGAAAGGTAGAGGAAATCTCAACCAAGCAGGTATGAAAAAGAAAGTGCGTGTGTGAGTGTGAGAGAGAGAGGCAGAGAGAGAGGGGGGAGGGCGAGAAGGAGGGAGGGAGAGAGGGAGAGAGAGAGAGGAAGCTGCAGGAGAAGGTGGGATACAAGGTGAGGAGTGGATATATGGAGGAGAAAAGTAAGCGAAAACTATGATGGAGATAATAACCAAAATTTGGAGGGTGAAGGTTTCCCAGGGAGCTGGAGATTAGAGCATATATGCCCAGTGTACAAAAAAGGAGCCAAACAACAAGTAACAAATTATGGAGGAATCACATTACTAAATACCGCCTATAAAATATAGACGACAGTACAGGAAGAAAAGCCAAAGAAACTGATACAAGATGGACAGGCAGGATTCAGGAAAGGAAGAAGAACGTAGACAATGTACACATACTAAAACACGTGGCTAACAAGGAACTGGAAAAGGAAAGGGGGAAAATAGTAGCGTTATTCGTAGACCTAATAACGGCATTTGATAGGGTGAACAGTCAAAAGCTGTGGGAATATTTGAGAAAATAGAGATAAACGAAAGGCTAATAGATAGGATGGGGGATGAATGGGGAACTAAGTGAAGGATTTGTAACAAGGAAGGAACTGGGCCCAAGTCTGTAAGGAGGAAACAAGAAGAAGGCCTGGTGGTGGGGAACAGGAAGGTGTGATCGCTAGTATACGCATATGAGATAGTGCTAATAAAAGGAAGAAACAAAAATGAAGGGGATGTTAAAAACGATGGAAGATATTTGAAAAGCAAAAGATTTGGAAGTATATGGGAACAAAATTAATGTAATGGTACTGAGAAAAGGGAGAACAAAAACGAAAAGGAGGAGTGGAAATGGCGAGAAGAGGAGATACAGTAGGTAAAGGAATTCACCTACCTAGGATACACGATGAGACAGGACAACAAATATGGGGAACAGGTAAAAGAACAAGTGAGAAAAGAAAAGAAATTAATAGGAAAAGGGAACTGTTATTTAAGAAACTAATAAAAGTGTAGTGTTGTACGGGGCGAAAGTGTGGGGGTGGAAAGAGTATAAAGAGATGGTCGGAATGCAAGAAAAATACTGGAAGTGGGTACTAGGTGTGGATAGAAAAACACCGGGATACATTATCAGAGAGGAGGTGCAAGAAGAAAAAGTAAGGGTGGAGGCGGGAAAAGAGCAATAAAGTACCAGAGAGAAATGGGTAGAAGATCGGAGTGCAAAGGAAGAAAGGGGAAACAAATATTGGAGAAGGGACCAAGATAGAAAATGCAGGTTGTGTGGGGAAGAGGTTGAGACGATTAATCATATATTGAAAGAATGCACGGAGTTAAAGGAAGAGGAGAGAACGGCAGAAGAGATACTAGATGAAAAGGGAAGGGGAGCGGATTGGGTAGAAGAAATATGGAAAAGAAGAAGGCAGTTAAGGAGAGAGGAGACAAGAGGGAAGAACACGGTAGAGGGTATGTAAGGGAAGGAGAAACTGTAGATAGACACACTAACTTTGCAATATTGTATAAATAAGCACATAAAGATAGATATGATATTATATATATATATATATATATATATATATATATATATATATATATATATATATATATATATATATATATATACTATTCATGATCGTAGTTATTTAAGCTACTCTTAATTTCGTATACGTGAGTTGCGTATTCGGATATTGCATTTTGAGGTTTTAGAATTCATAAACTTAATTAACAACCATAATACCATTTTTATTATGTTTCATATATTTTATTGTACTAGACTTCTTGTGTTGGAGCGTACTAAACCTTTGCTAAACTTACATTTATTACAAAATTTATTCAATGCATTATAAGTAGCACAAAGAAAACAAATTAATTATCGAAAACTTACAACCACCATCATAACCCGCATGTACTTCTTTCAACTTTTCTTTACAAATAAGATTACTTCTTTGTCTTTGTTGAACAAAAACTTCTGGGTTTAATTTCCTACTGTAAGTTGTGTAAATAGTTTTTTATACACGCTCGAATTCTCCAAAAATTTTAATTCTATAATAGAGTTTAAGAGGTTCATTTCTATACGAATCTACAATTTGCGTATAGGTACATATACAAGTTGCTAATGAACCTTCTCATGTGCATTGTTGAGAAACATCGCTTGCCAAGTATCCTATTAGCAGTGCACTATATGTTTGTTTTTATACCTTCAATCTAGTTTCATTAGAAAGCCATTGTTATGTTCGTAAACACTATGAATGCTAATGGTCAAATCAATACAGTACGTTAACTGAATATGTTGATATTCCAAATAGAGGTAGTTTTAAGCGACGCGGATAAGTACCATTAATTTGAAATAATTCAATCTAATGGGTTAAATATTATGCACCCGTATTATTTCAATTATTATTTGTATTGTGAAGCATAATAGAGTTAATTGCAGTTCATGTAGGAACTACAATAAATTAAATTATTGTAGTATTAGCTGGATATGCAAACAATTATTATATATCAACTTCCATTTTGATTTAGATGTTTACTCAGCTATAAAAATTAAATTTTAATTGCTACATTGTTTTATACAAGGTATCATTCATACTATTGACAAAAACATTTTAATTTATATGTTAATGTTTGCAAGAACTCAAGTTGATATGGTGCAATAATAACATCAAATTTGATAACCTTAAAGTATGCAAAAATATTAATTTATGGGTACAAGACATTTTAATATGTCAAAGTTGTTAATGTACGAATGGCGTTGGCGATGAGTGAATTATTTATATTTATAATTGCGTAAACGTCAAAGCTAACGTTAACGTGTAACATTAGCAATCTATTTCAGTGCATAAAATTGTATTTTAACCTCAAGCAAATTATTGAAATATAATCACAATAAAAGCGAAATTTCGAATAGAATTTTGAAATATAAAAATACTAATTGTTTGAAACATTTCGAAGTTATGTTTTTCAAGGTTGTAAGCTTTCTTGAGTACTCTCCATACAATACTATTTTTGCTAGAAATTCAATTTATTGATTAATGCTAATTCGTTTTCCTCCAATGCCAGAAATGTTGGTTTCAATCACATTATTGTTTATTTAAAGTTAAGTCTTATTTGTTATATCTGCATGCATTCTGTCTCTTCTTTTTCTATTATACTATCTAGGTATTTATTTGTTCGAAGGATAATTCACTTCTATTTGGCACCTCCGAAGATGGAAATTAGGCCTAGGAAGTAATGAAAAACGAATGAGGTATATTCATTAATAATATAATCTTGTACAGGGCAACTCATTAGTGCGTCAAAGTGCTATATCGCAGTAAATATGGGTTTTAGAAGGAAACATTCCCTATTAAAGTTTTTTGGTGTTTAAGAGGTGTGTATTTTAAAATTATTTTCCAATATACGGGGTACGTAAAAATGTATGGCAGTAACAAATTATGTTTTTTAAAATAGAACCCCTAAATTTTTTTGCCATATTAGGATCTATCGTCAAATTTTAATTTTAGTTTATGTAAGATGTTTTATCCCAAAAATTTACCGTGTTCGAATTATATGGAAAAATATGAAAATTTTGACAGCTGCAGGGTTCGACAAAAACCGGTGCTGTATCCTGACTTCTGCAAATTTCGGAATCGGTATTCTGGGGCTCTAAAAACCTAATAAACCACGTTTTGACGTATTTTAATTCACGGAAAGTCCTCTACAACCCCCGAAATATTCATTCGAAATTGCACGATTTCAAATTAAAGAAATTATTTTATTTTTATTTTGATCAAGTCAACCGACTACATGTTGACATGGAAACAAAAAAAAAGTTTGTTTATTCCTATTGATGTCTGCGTTTTTTTCCGAAAATGTTATAAATGTCATAGTTGTGTGTAAGCGAAACGTAGTATTACATTGTGCGTTCGTTATTTCTTATTTTTTTCAATCCAAAGACATATTTTTTAAATATCTCTTACAAAATTGTTGTTTATTATTATCCACGAAGTTCGATAGTTTATAATAAATACAATCGATTAAGTATTCATTAGCTGCTTGTTTATACACTTCAGATAAATCATATGGCTGTCTGTCAGTGTTAGAAGAATAACCATGTCATTCATATTGTTACTGCAACTATGTGGGGTATCCATATATAACGGTGAACTTCTGAGTTTGGATCGTTCCAGAAATGATGTTATTGCTGCCTGCATTATAACGACTGTACTTGCTTCCAATTGCACTTGGACTAAACGCTGTTTAAAGAATGATTTTAGTTAAATTATGTGGATGGGGTTGTGGCACTACTATTAAAAACTAAATGTTACGTTTGTTGTTTTCCCGACTGCACCCAAACTACTCATGAAGACATCCCACGTATTTAGCTGCGTTTTAAATCCTTCCATTCGATTTTCTTCTTTCAAATACTCATAAAAGCGTATACATTTAAAATCATCCGTTTCCATCACTATACGTTCACCATACTTAGTATTAATAACTGCCACATTAATCACTTTATACCCTTTTGATATCTCGAGGTCACATGCACTTTTAAAAAGTTTGCAATGGGTGCTTTGGTTTAACCTTGCTAATTCCATGTTTAACAATTACAAGTTGCTAACTGACTGATCTCAACACACCTCGCTGTGGTTTATATCACAGAAATGTGTCCTTGACTTAAGTACCTATGACAACATGTTTAAACTTGTTAAATACACACCTACTTTTAGTTTAGTAAATTGTTTCTCCTTGACTTAATTTAGTCAATATAAGCACCATTTGACCTTGGTCTACTTTTTAGCATAGACAACTCGCATTCTTCTTGTTTCCATGAATTGATTCTATTTTTATACTTATAAGAAATGTCATACGATACCCCTACAGGTCAATAATCTTTGACCTTGACCACTTCATTTTTAGACTTCTAAGAATTGTAATATGATGATGACATTGCAATTTCTATTTTTAGCTTCTGACCTTGACATACAAATTTCCCGCCAAAACTTTTGACCGCAGAGTGACCTTGTAATATGATGAGGATGGTGACATTGCAATTTCTATTTTTAGCGAGCTCCTAAAATTTAAATTTCCCGCCAAACGTTTGACCTTGGAAAGATCCAAAAGCTTACATTTCTCATACCAGATGGCAAGTGACCTTGAACTGGTCCAGAACCGGCCCTTAATCACTACTTTTATCCTTTATCTAAATACTACGATCTACCAAAATAAAATGTTATTAAATCATCTAGTTGGTCTTTTATAAGAGACTACGACTTACATCTGTGTGAAAATGGTAAGAAATCTTCATAATCAATTGTATGCGGATATTAAGAGAATAGTGGGCACTATAGCAACACATGCTTCGACTTTTTTTCTTTAATTATAACGTTTTGAACAAACATTTACCAAAATGCTTTAACAACATTTCTGAAGCATACGGTATTACTGATATCTAAAGGTAAAAAGTATCGGCATAAAATAAAATACAATAAACGCTTTATTCGCATTAGACTCAAATGCGAAATCAGTCTTTCCCAGGACTAAGTCTGATAACTGAAGCAGAATCCGCTTCCGAAACGTCGCGCTACAAAAGCAAAAACTGTGGAAATAGGCCGATCAACTAATGTGAGACCACAGTTATAAAACACTTGTAATACAGAGGTAAAAACTTCAATGTCAATATATTCTGATAAATTCTCTTAAATTGGTAGTGTAATCTTACCACTACGGTAGCAAAATTTGGTTTCGGTAAAATGCAGATATTTCTAAACATTAAACTATTCTGGACTTTTTAATATTTTTAATAAGAGTTTATAGATTGTATAACTTTAATTGTATTCTTTTTTAGAATAAACCAATTATTTAAAAATTATTACAAATTTTATGAAATACATAAATAAAAAGTTTACGTCGAGTAGGATTTGAACCTGCTGTAGTAATTATTTAATTTTTTAATTAGTTTATGAGATGTATAAACAATGAAGTTACTTTAAATCTCATTTTCTTCTAGGCTTGTTTGCTGAAATTAGGTAGCCGTACTCTTAAATATACTGCCCAAAATTTGAATACTCAATGTTTTTAACCAAAATAAGGTACGACATGAGCACCTAAGATTACTGTAGCGCTGAGGAAAGCAGTCCCTCCTCTTTAGTGTTGTAGGAATGTAGTACAAGCTTAGCCGAGATCTTTTCTCTCTCTAACTTACTTAGACGTAGATCGAGTTGACCTATTTAGCTTCTAGACTATCCTATGCTGTAAAATGAGACAACGATTTGAATCAGTATCTGCATTTTTTAAGTAATTAACACCATTTGTACAACATTAGTTCATTGATAATTCACGTTTAAGTGGTGTAGTTACTGTACATACATAGGTATATAATTCGTAATTCAATAAAATATTGATTCAGTGAGTAAGACGATGGAAATTTTGTTTGTGGTGTAATAGTTAATCTAGATGGTAGGTTATTTACTCACCGGTAGTCTGACGAGACTGAAATGTTGTGGCTTAGTGAGAGTTCTAGCACCGTCTATACACCGTTCTATACACCGTCCTTAACTTTCCTTCTTCCTTTAGTTTACATTGTGTTATAGATTATGAAGATACGTTGTTCATACCGCATCCGTACTTTAAAGTTACTTTCATTAGTCGAGTACGCTGTGTTAAGGTCCGAGGTTAACCTATACCTTCATGACCTTCACTCGCTGGCATTTAAAAGAACCGCCCTGGTGAGGAAAAAACTCGCATCCTCCGTAGACAATAGCTCCGAAGCGAGTATAAAGACCAACTGGTTTATTTATCAATACTATACATCGTGCATTACACGCATTTTCAGTAATAATTAAATGTTTTCAGCAAATATACAGGGTGAACATATTTCGAGCGAATACAGATAAAGTGTATGAAGTATACCTGAAACTCTGTGACTCAATTAAACAGAAATATCTCTTTTTTATTAGAAAAAGCGGAATATTGGGCTGAATTATGTATTAAAACATATGGGTATTTACACAAATAAATCGGCGGGTTAAGTTATCCAACTTTAATAACGAATTTTTATTAAACTGAAATCTGTTTACCCAACAGAAATAGTTAAGTTCCTCCCACTAAATTTTGTCCAATGTAAGCAGCGACCAGTTTTACACCAACAAAATTATAAAAACCGGGAAATTTAAAAACCACAAATTGAAATGTCACTAAATTACAAAGCGTCATGTTTTTAGTATTGGCACTTTAGCACACAGCAGAAATTTCCAATTATTTATTACTTGTAATCCTACCACGTAAGAACATATTAAAGAGGGTACAAGAAACTGCAAATTATTACAGTAAAGCAAAGTTTGGAAATTAGAGGCGGACTTGGGTATAAAGAAAGATTCGTCACATATTATTTTTTTTTCAAATTGTTTTTAATTATATAAAATAAAGTAACGCAAACAGTTTAAAAATATTTGAATTTTTGGATTAAGTCAAAATAGGGCGTCCTGTTATAAGGACGATAAGGTTATATACTACATATAGAATAAGACACGGTTACAAAACACACTTTACTTTATTCTAACAAACAGAGAACATACAACAGTTAAACTTATGAACTATATGAATAACACAGAATTAGAGACGTCTTTTCTGTTAGGTACGCCAACTACAATAGTTGAAAGCAAGTAATTGCTTGTGTTCCGGATTTTAAAGATGCGACCAATAACAAAGTTGCATTTAAATATTGCGGGAATTTTTGGGGAGGAGCTTAACTATTTCTGTTTGGTAAACGGAGTATAGATATAATTACCGACTTTATGAACAGATTTGTTTATAAGAGGATTGATCCTAAACCCTTAATATAATGTGGGGACAATCGCCTATGGATCTTAAAGTCCCAATAATTTCCCTAATTTTCCTAAGCAAAGCGGTAACTTTGCAAAAAGTGGATACGGGATACTAGGTTGTGGTGGTAATTAAGCTGTATTTTATGGCTTTATTGACTTTTATTCCCGGGTTCTACCTGCCGAAAAATTGAAAAACTCAACCGAAATCCTCTTTTTAAAATATCATTAATGTATTTCTAATCTCCCAGACGTGACTCTTTACACCCGCGCTAGCAAGTGAAAACAGTAACGTTTTCAATCTAGCCGTGAGTTATATCCCCAGTAAATGGCTGAACTGTTACTTATTTGTTAATTTATTTCCACTAACTTTATTAGGTTAATTTGGATTTGGGTCACGTCTCATTAGTAGACTAGTTCGGAGTTATTGTAATCTACCCCATACATTAGTTACAGTGTTTTGTTACCTGTCCATTTTTCCGATCCAATGGATAGTCCAATTTAGCTAATTCTAGCTATTTCCATGGATAATTTAAATATCAAATTTTCCAATTGATTATTTCTGATAAAACTGTACTATACTTCGTTATGTTGATTTGATGAATATTAACAATTTACATACTAACATAAAGTTTACACTAGACAAAGAACGAAATAGAACCATTCACTTTCAAATTTCAAAAAAGAAGTATACGTATAACACACAAATAACACAATCAAGTGGTTACGTTTTATATACAATTAACATTTTAGTTAAAAAACTAAAATATAAATTATCTGTCAAAAACAATTATCCAGTTCACGCAGAACTAATAGAAAATAAAAATATCAATTTCATACTTTGGAGTATTTCACATATTACAAAAGAATAGAAAGCATATTCTAGAATTTAAAACTAATGCCAACGTTGTTAAATGTTTATGTAATGCCCAAGATCGAACGAACTATATTATGAAGTGGGGTGTTTATAAAATTAAATGACTATTATAATGTTTAGCATAATTTAATTTGTCTGTGTGTATTTGTGACATTTAACGGTTTCTTTGTATCTAATATCAAAGTTCCTAAGTGTTTGCCCAATATAAACAGACGTTCAGCATGTGCTGTTTAATTTATAACACTTAACTTCACAATGTGGTTAGTTGTGTCGTTAGACGTATGTAAACATTTAAGAACAACAGTACTAGTTTTTAACGCTACTTTGTACATTTTATTCTTTTGTAATATGTGAGCTGTTTTTCATGATGTTTTTCCAAAATTTACAATTTATAGGTGTTGACTTTCTGTTGCTTCTGTGTTAATATGTTTGATACATCATGTGTATTCTTGCTTTTTAGCTGAAGTGACAATTATATAATCAAATTATTGCAGTTCACTTAATTGATCCTTAACAGTTTTGTAAAAGAAAAACAAATTTAAAAAAATAATAATGATTTATTGGCCAACAAATAATACAATTTAATAAATGGACAATTTTTATAATTACAAAGAAACAAGCAATAAAAGAAGTGGGAAAAATACAAATGATTCTTACAGCTACACATGTGTTATATAAAACATACAAGCATATTTTTCGTAAGATGTACAGGCTGTCCCAAATTCGAGGGCAAGCATGGGGATCTCGCTTATTATAAGAGATAGGATATAAGTTTAAATTCGGCACTTTTGCTAAATTCGATGCCGAGTAATAATCTGAAAAGAAATTCGAGCTAACTCGAATGGATTTGGTTTTATGCTCAAAAAACTAAAAATTTCGATTTTCGTTTTTCGCGTTTGGCCACCTTATTATTAGGAATTTTCAAAATTCGATTAAACATTATTAAGGCACCTTTTTATGCACAATACTAATACGGTATTAAAAATATTATGTGACGTTTCGTTTATTCTGAACCATCATCAGGTTTATTTTTTCTTATGGGGGTTAAGATATATTTTTATGTCGTTGGATGGAGAATGTTATGCTGATTTTAGCAATATATAACACTTTATGGTTTGATCGACTGCGAACTAAAATAATGAGAAAAATACGAAGAACAAGATTCCGACTTCTTGGATCCAGCAAGGAATAATTACAGTAGTTCTACTTATTTAATTTGTTAAACCCGTTAGAACATCCAAAAAATATAAATACATTTAAACAATTTAAAAAAAAACATTAATAAACAACTCAAACAAGTATGTCTATGTAACACGGTCATAATAACGCAAATTGATCGATAGGTAACAACAAAATAATTACACAGACAAACAAACAAAAATTATTATAATAAATGTTCGAACAAGTTTCCTCCTTCTTGAATACAGTAACGAATTCTTCTTCTACAATTGTTTACGCTTCTTTGAATGGTTCGTCTAGGAATTTGACGAAGTTCATTAACAACCCTATTCTGGAGTTCTTCTATATTTTGCGGTGGCGTCTTATAAATCATATTTTTTAAATAGCCCCAGAGGAAGTAATCTAAAGGGGTTAAATCTGGACTTCTTGCTGGCCACCTAAGTGGTCCCCTATTTCCCATCCATTTATGAGGAAATTCGCCGTTAAGATATTCACTTATTATCGCAGCATTATGAGGAGGAGCTCCGTCCATTTGCCACCAGAGAGTCCATCTTTCGTTTAGCGGAACATCATCCAAAAGGTCTGATATTTCGTGTGTTAGAAATGCGAGGTAGCGTTGAGACGTTAGGATACCTTCGTAAATAATTGGCCCAAAGAGCCTATCCTTCCAGATTCCTACCCACACATTAAACGACCGGTGGCCTTGTCCTCGCATTTGCCTGTTAATTCGTGAATTTTCAACGGACCAGTAGTGCTCGTTATTACGATTAAACATTCCATTAGTGGAAAAATTGCACTTATCCGTCCAAATTATTTGATTGAGAAAGTTGCGATTTTCCAGCATTTTGGTATTAAGTTGGTTACAAACATCCAACCGTCTCATATCGTCCCCAGGCCGAATAGTTGTCTGGTGAAATTAGCAGTGAAGTGAGTGGAAATTCATATAATTAGTATAACACTAACAAATAGTACCTGATGTAATATTTCTTCTTCGGCATCTCTGTCTAGTCTGCTACCATATGCATTTAGAGGTTTCTGAAAACATCCAAATTCTCGCAAATTTTGGTCTAATTTTAAAAAATATCTCTGGTTTGATTGCTGCCTCTCCGGATATTCCTCTAAATATCTTTGTTCTGCTCTGACACTATTTCTATTGCAGCTATAAAATATCCTTATCAAGTCTCGTTTTTCTGAATTTGAAAACATTCTAAAGAAACTTGGAAATTTTAAAGCACTAACATGAAGGATCTTGCAGTTATTACCCTTTTTACAATTAGAAAATAACATGACAAAAGCCAACTCCTGAGTTTTGTTTGATTCATGGGTATCGTGATAATGTAATATTTAGTTTTTAATTTAAGAGTATTTTAGTTCGCAGTCGATCAAACCATGAAGTGTTATATATTTCTAAAATCAGCATAACATTCTCCATCCAACGCCATAAAATATGTCTTAACCCCGATAAGAAAAAATAAACCTGATGATGGTTCAGAATAAACAAAACTTCACATTATATTTTTAATACCGTATTAGTATTGTGTGTAAAAAGTTGCCTTAATAATGTTTAATCGAATTTTGAAAATTCCTAATAATAAGGTAGCCAAACGCGAAAAACAAAATTCGAAATTTTTAGTTTTTTGAGCATAAAACCAAATCCATTCGAGTTAGCTCAAATTTCTTTTCAGATTATTACTCGGCATCGAATTTAGCAAAAGTGCCGAATTTAAACCTATAGCCTATCTCTTATAATAAGCGAGATCCCCATGCTTGCCCTAGAATTTGGGACAGCCTGTACAATATCATGAGTAGAAAAAAATACATTAAATAACTTACACATTGAATAGACGGGTGATGATTTTATTAAATTTGTTTTTGCTTTAGGTAAATAAAAATTATCTAATCCTCGAAAACCTTGCTTAGTAACATGAAAATTGAGGTGGTGTATATCAGTTCAGGTACATCCACATTGTTATGTACTAAATTATAAAGGAAACAGGTACTTATTTTTACCCTACGACGCTCTAAAGATTAAAGATTATTACTTGGCAACAACTGATCATGGTCGTATCCTCTCCTTATCCATTTTCAAATATACATATTTCTAGAACAACTTTCTGTAATTCGGACTACAGATGAGTGCAGCGTATTCTGGTTTAGAGAAGATAAATGCATAGTAAAGTCTTAATAGTGTCAATATTTTTAGTACATTTGCTATTGCGTATTATGTGACTTAGACGCTGCGTTAGCTGTTTTGTTAATGTGTGTTTTGAAAGAAAGTTTAGCATGAAATAGACACCTATGTCTTTGAACTCAAACATCAGTTTCTTGCATGGTACTGGTAATATCATTTATATATAAGAGAAATAATAGTGGCCCAAGATTAGACCATTGGGATACACCGGAATTAGCACAAAAATTATTATAGCTCACAAACTGAAATCTTAAGTGGAAGTAGGACGCAATTAGAGATATTAAATTATTGCGGAAATTAAATGAATTCAGTTTTTGTAGCAAAATTCTCCGACTAATGCGGTCAAATGCTTTGGAGATATCTCTATATAGTACATCCACTTGACCTTGGTTATCCATAGACTTTGAAATAAATTGCTAGCAAGCTAGATTTGAAATTGTTAAGCATTTTTCCATGAATCCGTGTTGTGAAGGAAAAATCAATCGTTTAACCGCGGGATACATTTTTGACTAAAGAAACTTTTCAAAGACTGTTGCACAATTATGAAGCACAGGAATAGGTCTATGCATCCTCAGATTTTAGCATAGGACAAATGCCAGCAATCTTCCAAAAATGTTGTGGTAATTATACATTATAGCATTTATGTTAAATAATCGGATTGTTTAAAGAGGACTTTTGTCCGACACTTTTTTTTCAAGTATCATGGGTCACATCTCTGCCAATAATTAACCAAAAACGACTAGATAAATTGATTTTTGCTTCCATTCATTAAGAATACATTATTTTTGGCGAAGACATACTATAAAATGTTATCTTTCGTTTTTAAATTTCTACCTTTGCGTCAACCTTTTGTGTGCATCCATTTTTGTAATTTTGACATCTGTCATTCATTCTTATTTTAAGCAACCTTGTTACAGGTATTGCTATTGTGCTCTCGGAGATTATTAATTTCTAAACTACATTTTTTACAGGTTGTTTTTACTTGCGCACAGCACTCATAAGTAAAGTATTCCTTTCATGAAAAAATCGATGGCGAGCTGTCAACGGTTTACACATTTTCAGCGATTTTGAAATCATCTAGGTCATTTTCAACTTGATGTCTGTTTGTGTGTGTGTGTGTCCGTGCGCAATGTGTCTGATATATATATATATATATATATATATATATATATATATATATATATATATATATATAATATATATATATATATATATATATATATATATATATATATATATATATATATATATATATATATATATATATACAGGTGAATCTTATCTAATCCGCCAAAATTAAAGAAGTACTAGAACTCATCATACTAAGCAAAAAAGTTCATGTGTACATGCTTCGTTTCCGAGATACAGGGTGTCAAAGTTGAAAAAAGAAATCGCATTTTCTTCAATATCTTTCGACTGTTTCGAAATAATTTCATGAAATTTCGTATACGGTGGTTTTTTGAGATGAAAAATTCAAATTTGTAGTCAATTTAGTTGTGGCTTCTAGAGGGCGCCAGCGGCAACCATTTCGACCCCTTTAAATCGTTGCCATTTTTTTGTGCTACACTGTATGCCATTTTGGACTAGAAAAATCGATTCTCCTATCTTTTCTCATAAAAAAAGGTGTATTTTAGTGATGTCGCTAGGAGCAACCTTTTCTGAGAAAAACACATTTAAAGCTCACAATGTTTATTTATTTAAAACTAACTTTTGTAAGGAGCACTAAATTTTCCAACATTAAAAAAGAAAAAGAAAAGAAATTAATATTAAAAGTAAACATGTTCTTTTGATAAATGTTCAAACAACTGTCCCAAAAACCCCGTACACGAAATTTCATGATATTATTTCGAAACAGTAAACAGTATAAAATAACGCCAGTATTTCTTCTAATACCAACGTTTACTGAAAAAGCATATGGATCTCTCTCTCAACAGTAATATGAGGATTTTTGGGACCATTGGATATTCTTCTATTGAATGTGCCGTTGATTTGATAAGATTTGTGTTTATATGATATATATAGATATGGTATATATCGATATATGATATTATATGCTCATACTATATCATATATATCATACCATGTAGAATCAATCATAATCTTTTTCTGATAATCTTTAACATATTCAGATATCTAAATATGAAAATCGTCATTTAATGGCTTAAAATTATTTTGATATTCAAAAACGAAAGGGCTATATTTGAGAAGTGTTGCACTCGTTCGACAATTTTCACGCAAATAGTAGGTTTAAATTGCGTAAGCTAAACATTCTTCTAGTATTTCTGAGCTACAACCCAAACATAATTTTTAAATAATTTTGAGGTTTATGGAAATTCGATATTTTTTTTAATTTCAAAGATTAGTTTGTATGTTTAATATATTATACTCACATCGTTATTTTCAAACATATAAGTTTAGAAGATATAATTAAAGCATTAGCTCTGTAACATTTAAATAGCAAAATAAATCATATCTATACTAAATCTTTAGAAACTTCAAGAATAATAAGCCATTATCATAAATATAATATTCTAACTATTTAAGTACGAACTACAGATGGTTAAATAAAATAATATAAATAGATACTGACAGTCACTAGAAGTGTCAAACATGTCCATTTATTTAGTAAATAGTATAATTGACAATCGTTTTGAAAATTTCGTTGAAGTTTAATAAACTATTAGTTCAATTTGTTATATAACAATTTTATTTTTAAATGGTCTAGATTGCCAGGTTTTACTGGTGCACTTTGTCTTTAATTAACCCCACAAGAAAGTCCAGATTAAGTCTGAGATGCGGAACAAGTCTATTGGACCTCCTATCCAATTATTAAAACGTTCTTGTAAATCGTTACACACAAGTAATCCATTGTGTGCTTGTGCCCCGTCGTGTTGAGAATAATTCAAATTTTGAATTACGTTCAACGGAAGGTCGTCCAAAACTTCTCCAAACTCGTTTCGTAAAAAAGTTAGATATCTTTCGGAATTTAAATTGTATTCATAAAATAACGGCCAAAGGATATTGGTACCAATAATACCGCACCAAACGTTTACTGAAAAAGCATATGGATCTCTGCTCTCAACAGTAATATGAGGATTTTTTTGGGACCATTGGATATAACTTTTTCTATTGAATGTGCCGTTGTTTGTAAATTTTGCTTTATTGGTAAAAAGAATGGTTTTCGAGAATTGATTGTTTGCTCAACTTTCATTAATCAACCATGTAGCAAAACATAATCTTTTCTGATAATCTTTAACATACAATGTATTTCCTATATGAAAATGATATGGCTTAAAATTATTTTGTTTCAAAATAACGTGGGCCTCATATTTGGAAGTGTTGCACTCGTTCGAAATTTCACGAAGAAATGTAGTAGGTTTAAATTCGGCGTAAGCTAAGACACGTTCTTCTGTTTCTGTGTTAACATTAATTTTAAAATTTTGAGGTTTAGTAAAAGCCCCATATTTTTTTTTAATTCGATTCGAGTTTGGCAAATAATCTCACATCGGGTTGGCTTCTTTCCATATAAGTTTGAAGATATAATTCCGAAGCAGCATTAGCATCTCTGTTAGACACGTAATAGCAAAAAAGCATATCATTTCTTTCTTCAGAATAATAAGCCATTAATAAATTAATATTCACTATTTAAGTACGAACTACAACTGGTTAAAACAAATAATTCAATATATACTATTTGACAGTCACTACGGCAAACATTGCATTTATTTAGTAAATAGTATAATTACAATTTTTTGAAAATTGCGAGTTAACTAATAATATAAAACATATAAAGCTATACATTTTTGAAATCAGAAAAAAAAAGTCATCGAATGAGTCCATAACTACCTATAGCTGCCATTTAAAAAAATGTATGTTTGGGTTGTAGCTCGAAAAATAATTACTAAACAATTTTTTTATTCGCAGTTTCCCATTTTGCATAAAAACAGGTATCAAAAGTCTCTCTCATAACTTTTTCGTATTTTGAATATTAAAAAAGATATAGCCGATTGAAAATTTGGATTTTTAGTTATTTTCAGATATCTCAGTTGGCAACAATGTTGAATTTTCTTATCCGTATTTGAATTACCATGTAATTCTGCCCAACTTTTCCAGTTTAACCGACTCTGTATCTCTAGATTCTAAACACCCTGTATATATACAGGTATGGAAAAATATTATCGCGGGTCTGTACAATCAGTTCACGTGCTAAGTGAGATAAAATACACAAGCTAAAAGCGCTGATTGCACATATGCGTCTTTTGGGTAGGCTAGTATCAATGACACATTTAATTGCTAGTGTCAACGAGAATTGAAAATCAGTGTTGCAAGTCCGACACAATACTCACGTATTCACTGAAGAAAAAATACAGATTATTAAGTGATATTAATCACTCCACAAGAAATAATGGGCAGGTTTGCTTTTTCTTTTGAAAACAGGACAATTCCATCAGAAAGTACGATTATGCGTACTGTTTGTAAATTTGAAAGATGTGGATGTTTAAATAATTGTAGAAAATGCAGTAGCATTGATGGTAATTATGGTGAACAGCCTGGTCGTAACTTAAACGAAGAGCGCGAACTCCAAGAAATTGCAGTGTGTAGTTTAGCAGAAACCAATTTCCCGTGAAACAGTACAAACATTGCTGAAGAAATGAACATTTAACCAAGAACAGTTCGCAACATCTTGAAAAGGAATAAATACCGTTGCTATGAGTTGCAAAATTCACAAGAAATTTTTCCAGAAGATCATCAAACGCGTATGGAATTTTGTGAAGATATGACGAATCGGGCTAATGAAAACGAAAGATGTATTGAAAATATTTTGATTACTGACGAGTGTTCTTTTAACTTACATGGCCATCACAATCCATTGGTTACTCTCGGGAAAACAAACACATTAGTATTCCTTACCGGACACAATACCCCCAAAAAGTTAATGTGTGGGCAGGAATTTTAGTCAACTCCATAATTGCTCCATTTTTTATCAACGGAAACTTGAATGCGGATAAATATTTAAAGCTATTGAGAAACCAGATAGTTCCAGCTGTTCAACGCCTCAATATAAATTTTGATGACATTTGGCATCAACAAGATGGCTGTCCTGCTCATACTGCAATAAGAGTTCAACCATTTTTGGAAACTACATTCCCTAGCCGTATTATTAGTGGAAAAGCTACTATTAAATATCCTCCATGCTCACCTGATATCGCGCTAAACGGCTTCCTTGTTTGGGAATACGTAGCAAATTTATGGGCACAGGCATGAACGTGTTAACAATTTGGACGAACTTCGTGTCAAAATTACAGACTCTTTAAACAGCATCACCCAAGAAATGTTAGAAAACACCCGAAATGAATTTTATCACAGATGGAGTTACTGCCTTGCGCAAGGAGGAGGTTTTTTCGAAAATTTTATAAAGTGTATTCTGTTCATTTTTAAAAACAGTTGGTTTTTCAATAAGAATTATAATGCTAAAGTTAAACCAAAGAGTATGTAATAGAAAGAGAACCAATTTCCATTTAAAATAGTGTGTATGCTATAGTCGACCATTTTAAAGCGCTAATCTCGGCCATCTGGTATTCGACTAACCAAACCAATGTATTTTAGAACTGAACCGTTTTCAACTAATCCCTTTGTTATGTTCTTCACAGCGTTGTCAGATCGTTACCTTCTGATCTACCCGATAGAGTTTAGAAATTTACACAAATTTAATGTTGAAATTTTACATGTGGTTAAATTCGATTTAAGCGGTGAATAATAAAAAGTTGAATTTTAGGTATCGATCTACAGAAACATGAATCGTGCTAAAGCAAAATATTAAAACATATATAAATTATGTGAATTAATATAAAACATATACAAAACTTCAACTGAAACTGCACTAAACTGTAGCCGTTTTAAATACCTATTAAAAAATTAAATACTCTAAAAAATAAAATGTACACTTGTAAGTTTAATCAAAATGTTTATATACTCTTTGGCTTAATGAATGAATGAGCATGTACCTACCCAAAGATTATAATTCTAGTTTATAATCCCTGGTAATTGATTTTATCTGTATAAAAGAATAACTGGGGGTTTAAATAATGACATTTCAAAATGCGCCTTTCAGCATTTATAATTTACAAACACTTTTGTATGAATTCTCTTCATTGGTGGTTCATATAATATTTGCGATTTTGTAATTTCCGTTCGCCATTGTTATTATTTGCGTAATGGCGCCGACGAAAGCATGTTGCGTCTATTTTAATAGCAAACGAAACTGTGGAAATGTGAATCTTCTTGGATTCACCGTAAAAGAACTTAAAAAGAAAACTGTTCCGTGCTATGCATTTTGCGGAAAAGGGTTTTATGAATACGTTGTGTAATTCATTGGGACACGATGCAATTCTAATCAATTATACTAAAGATCCGGGATGTATCAATGAGCCAGTGCAAATGAACATAGTGACTTCTCTTGAAAAATTGATTTTAAAACGGGAAGCTGGCGTCAAAACTTACGGAAGCTGTAGTTTCAAGAGTTATCATGCTTTATTTGAATGTAGTAACACTTGTGCTGTTGAAGATCCGATTGATTTCGAAATTTTACAGGTAATATGACGTATGTTTACTCAAACTTATTAATTTAACACGTACGAATGTACAAATCATGTAATAATTAATTCACTGTTATTACATATACAAGGTGTTTCAAAAAACGTTCCGCTAATTTCTAGGGTAAACGGAATATTAAAAAATAACGTTAGTTTGGTTTATAAACATGTGCCCGAAAATACCTCCTTAAGAAGGTACGGTTCTGCAAAAGTGACCTCAAAAATCCTCTTTTTTTATTATCTCTGAAACGGTGTAAGATACCTAAATGAAAATACCTTTGATTAGGTCATAAAAGGTAGTGTTGATAATTTTTTTATATTTTGTACAGGAGCGTCGCTAAAGGGGAGGTGCTACTTATTTTGCCCCCAAGTTTTTTTTTATGAGGATATTTTTAATTTTTTGGGCAAAAATAATATTTTTTAAACAATTTTCCACAAAAAAGGCACCCTTGTTGAAAGTCAAAAAGATTACTGGTTTTGGGGTTATTTGAGGTTTTAGCAAGCACTGCTGACCGAATTAATAAATTATTTTAAAATGAAACAATTAATAATTTTCAGGCGCGAGAACGAAGTACCTCAGGGAAAAATGATTGTTTTAGAAAAACTTTGAGGTAAAAATATTGTAAATTATTTTGAACTTAAAAAAGGTTTTAATTGTATGACATTAACACAGAACAGACAAAGGAAACAATTACAAAAAAAAAAACAACGAATAACACAAAACAAACAGAAAAAAAATTGAATAAGTAGGTTTTTACATTAAATGTTCCAAATGCCGACCATTTTCACGAATACATCATCGTAAACGTTTTTCTAGTGAAAACATAATCCTTTGTAGTCGCCGTAGTTCTTTAATTAACATTCTTAAATTATTTAGAACTCGCTTGAAGTTGAAGTTCTTCAATGGAATTTATTTCGGTTGAATATACTTTTTCTTAAACTAAACTCCACACATCAAAATCGAAGGGATTTAGGTCAGGGGACTTTGGTAGCCAGTGGATAGAAGCATCAGCACCTCGACCAATCCAACGATTTGCAAAATGTTCGTTAAGCCATCTTCTAGCTTGTCTATTGAAGTGACATGGAGCACCATCATGCATAAAAACCATGTTTCTTCGTAGATCAAGAGGCAAATCTTCTAATAGCGGAAATACGCGATTATCCAAAACATCAGCATTTAAATTTCCATCAAAAATGTGGCTGCTGATTGAAGCAGCCCATACATTCTACTAAAAATTATGTTGATAATGCGTTACACATTTAACATTTGGATTTTCCTCTGTCCAGAAGTCACTGTTATGACTATTAGACATACCCTGCCTAGCAAAAGTTGATTCATCGGTGAAAAGAATACTTTATAAAAAATCAGGGTTTTGTTTCATTCTTTCTTGTAATAATTCACAAAAGTCTTTTCTCAAAAAAAGATCTTCAGGCAATAATTTTAGTACTAGCCTGTAGTGAAACGGGAGCAATAATTGTTCTTTTATTGAACGATGTCACTAAAAACACTTGCGTTACTGGCCCTTGCCACATTTCGTCCACTTCCCGGAGGATTCGCATCAACTAGAAGTAGAACCTCGGCACCTTGGCCGCCATCTTGAATTTTGACGTCACAAGGATGCCCCACGTGGGCGACCGTATTTTTCACCCCTATGGTTTCTTTTCGGAGGGCTTTTTCAACCCCTAATTTTTTTTACTGTATTTTCCACCCCTATGGTTTCCTTTCGGAGGCCCTTTTCACCCCTAATTATTTTTTACTCGTCCACGTGTAGGACGCATTCTTTCACCCCTTATTTTATGGCCGCTCACGTGTGAGCTCGTATTTTCCACCCCTATGGTTTCTTTTCGGAGGCCCTTTTCATTCCTAATTATTTTTTGTTATTTACTCGTCCACGTGTGAGACCGTATTTTCCACCCCTATGGTTTCTTTTCGAGGGTCAACCCTAATTAGAGCCTTTTTGACAGTAATTTTGTACTTGCTCACCTGAGAGGCATATGCAGGTCTAGGGTTTGGTCTTAGACCTGGAGTTGGTCTTAGGGTTATTTTTGATGGACAGCTTTAATCCTAATTAAGGTCCTTTTGGTAGTATTAAGAGCAGCTGTACTCCTGGAGGTTAGGCAAAAGCACACGCATACAATGTTGGAAATTACATAATTACCCTAATAAGATATTATTATTAAAATTATCGACCCTATTGTTTTTTAAAATAGTCATATGCTATGGGGTACGTTCGGATGATCTTTTACCTATACGAGAAATTTATTTATACGTTGTATTTTTAATAAGAAGGTTCTTGCAAGACACGTGTAGGGCTTCGCAACTTGTTCTCGGGCCTTCGCCCCCTGGCTGGAGATGGTATGGAAACCCTAACTTTATAAGATAAGTGTAGAGCTTAGCCCCTATCGTTGCCCCCTTAGTGCAATTGATGCGGGTTCTACCTTAATCTTACAGCTATAGGCCTTCGCCCCGTCATACAAAATTGTATTCTAATAAAGCGGCCCTAGCCATGTAAGACAAGACTTGTATCAGGGTCTACGCCCTGACCCCTTTGAGTTAAAATTGATTTTAGTGCCATAGTGGCGTATAGACTAATGAACATTTTCTATAATATGAATGATATGATGAAAAGGGCCTCCAAAAAGAAACTATAGGGGTGGAAAATACAGTCGCCCACGTGGGGCATCCTTGTGACGTCAAAATCCAAGATGGCGGCCAAGGTGCCGGGGTTCTACTACTAGATTTAAAATATTTTGTTGTATTTGAGGAATTCTTGCAACTCGTGGTTGGTAGATAAAACATGTTAAACCCTCAAATAACTCCAAAACCAGTAATTTTTTTGACTTTCAACAAGAGTACCTTTTTTGTGGCAAATTATTTAAAAACTATTATTTTTGCCCAAAAAATTAAAAATATCCCTATAAAAAAAGTTTGGGGCCAAAGTATGTGACACCCATAGCGACGCTCTTATACAAAATATTAAAAATTTGTCAACTCTATCTTTTATGACCTAATCAAAGATATTTGTGGTGTAGCTTTCATTTAAGTATCTTACACAGTTTCAGAGATAATAAAAAAAAGGATTTTTGAGGCCACCTTTACAGGGCCGTATCTTCTTAAGCTGACATTTCCGGACACATGTTTATTAACCAAACTAACGTTATTTTTTAATATTCTATTTACCCTAGAAATTATCGGAACGTTTTTTGAAACACTCAGTATATTTTTTCAACAAGTATAAATTTGAGCCAACGTATGGAATTGTTATTCTTTTTGTTTTCGTCAAAATTCAGTCCTTTAGCAGATTTTTTACGTTTTTATTATATTTTAAAAAAGGAAATCAAAATAAAACTTTAACAAAATACGGTTTGTATTACCCGTAGACCATGACGCGTGTCCGAATACCACCATCGATGGTTAACATATTTACCCTCCATCAGATTAGGTGAAATAAAAAATTTCAGAGGGGTTTTACTTTATACACATACAGTTATCGTCTTACGTCCAAGTAACAACCATAAACAATTTTTTTTCGACTAACAGCGGCTGGTTAAGTCGTAATTGCCGATTTCACTCAGATACCTCCACTTTAGGCAATTAAAATAAGTATACGCACCCTATTTTTTTGTCTGTAGCGCAAGCGATGCAAGTAGTATAATTTGAAGTCGATTTTTCTACAACTTTGGTAATTTTATTAAATCTAAATTCAGTTACAAGTGTCTACAAATAAAACAAAAATTTATTATTTGATTAAAAACAAAATGCCCTTACCCCTACGTTTCAAGCGTAATTTTTTTGTACATTTTTCAAGTTAATGGTAAGTTGCCTACAAGATGGACTACCCCCTTTCCGGTTTCGACGTCTATTTTAAATGTGTTATTTCAACATCGTATTTAACTTATGTTTAGTATATTTTTCGTATAATTATTATTATTAACTCATCACCCGAGGACATTCGTCCATTCGGTCAATCATCCCAAACGTGTTCCAAATAGAACTAAACGTTGTATCTATGTCATGTTATTAAACTATAGGTAATTAGCTCTTTCCTCTATTTAAACCATCTTGACATTGCGGGGAGTCTTGGATATGCCAACTCCTAAGAAAAGGAAAAGAAGGAGTCAAGTTACATCTCTAAAATACAGAACGCAAATTAAACTTTTAAAAAGGAAAATTATAAGAAAAGATGTTTGCATTGATCGCCTCAAATGAAATTCTAAGCATTCTTCAACATCTGCTTTACCTAAACATGTTCGTGTATTTATAAATATGCAAATGTATTACAAATATAAAAAACCATGGAGAAAAGACGAAAAGGAGCTCGCCTTAAGTATGTATTATAAATTACCTGTGTTGTACCTCTTCCTGAGGGAAGATTTAAAATTTACGTTACCCTCAAAGACCACCATTGCATCTTGGCTTCGAATGTCGCAATTATGTACTGGTACGGATACAAAGGTTTTGAAAAAACTATCCAATAAAGTGAAGACTATGACCCACGAAGAAATAGAATGTGTTCTGCTAATGGACGAAATGAGCATAAAGAAAGGCGTTGAATAGAATTCTCAGCTAGATTTAATCGAAGGTTTTCAAGACCTAGGATATCTTAAACTAGATCATAAAACTGCTACTCAAGCATTATTTATGGCAAGAGGATTAATAAATAATTGGAAAATCCCTATTAGTTACTATCTATCCGCTACATCCGTTAAACATCAAGAGTTACACGTGCTGTTTACACAAAATATAAATGCTTTACAATGTGCCGGTCTAAATGTTCGAGTGTTAGTGTGCGACCAAGCAGCAACGAATAGAGCTGTTTTCCAACTATTAGGAATTACGCTGGATCAGCCATTTTTTAATGTAAATGGAAATAATTTGATTGTGTAATGATCCTGCAGATCCTTCCTAAAAATTCAAATCCTTGTCAATAAATTCCTCCAAACCTATTTCCTATTTTCTTCCACAACTGCATTTATATGATTTAAACATATTATCAGTTGTTTCCCACTCTCCCCACTCTCTCCCCAAAATCCCTATATAAACAGTAACTTCCCATCCAACTAACACACTTGACACTTTACTTTCATACTATTATTATACCAGTATTATTATTCCAGTATTATTCCTGACTTATTGCGTACATCCTTAATTATCATTAGTACATCCTTTCCTTAATTAGTAATACTTTATTAGTATCCTAATTCTATATTAATCCTGCCTGAGCCTACCTGATTTATTATTCCTGCATTACATTCCTTCCTGCAGTCCCCCTGTTATATTCATCTAACCTCACATCACTTCCTGTTCATTATACATTAACTCCTCATCATCTTCCCCTAGCCAGCATAGGTATACAAACTTATTGTGGGTTCTGGCCCCGATTTGGGTGTACCTACAGAAGTTGATTGTGTGAAATCAGACGGAGGGCCTGTATACCCCGAATGGTTACCCACAGCTAACTACCTCTGTTTCTCATTACCTTTATCAACCAAACAAGATTGCTATCCCTATAAACTTGTTGAAGGCGTAAGCCGCGACAAGGATAGGGCATAGACATCCGAGAGATTATAGAGGAGTGACGGTGGTATATTGCCCCGAAACATCCTATATGATCACGACCCAGGTTATTCCCTTAAATTTCCCCCTTTGACGGTTTCGGCTTGTGCCCCGAAAAAGGCTTCCTTAACCATAAATATTCATCCTCTTTCCCCTGTATATTATAACACCAATAACGTGGCCATCCCTTATAATAAATTCTCCCTGCTATCACACACACCCACCAGATCATATTTGCTCCGTTAATTACCTTTTCATTCAATCCTCCACTATAAAACTCACTCACACACCACCTCTTATTTATCCCTATACAATAACCGTTCCCCTTAAAATAACGATTTATCCTACACCTGAACAACCCTTGTTCTACTTTCAAATAGTAGTTCTACCTTAAATTATAATTAAATCAAATTTCCTACTTACTCATTATATAACCACCTCCTGATTACAATACTCCACCAGCATTTCACATTAATTATGTATTATCACTTATAATTAACAAAACACATATATTCACCGGTATACCACGTTTTGAACATCTGTTTTAGATTTAATACACAACCATTAAGGAAGGTTGGAAACCAAGATAGGCCATAGGCGTAGACGTTTAAAAGAAAACCATCAAGAATAATTAACATATTTTTAATCGTATTCTAGTGTATTATATAACCAGTTAGTTTCAGTTTCTTTATTTATTTATCTTATATTAGAATCAATATTATAACTTCCGTTTTGCTTTGTAAATAAACCCTTCTTGTATGTAACGTTTGTACAAATTAGATAGGCAACCCAACCTGCATCTAGGTATATAACCTAGTCTGAACCCCCTTTTTGAGAAAGCTCTCATATTCAAAAATTAGAGTTTATAAGTTGTAAAATAAGACACTTACAACCAGTAAAAGACCGGTAGAAGCTACCATTAAACCGGAAGCAATACAATGTCACATATATACACACATATATATATATATATATATATATATATATATATATATATATATATATATATATATATATATGTCGACCAAGAAAATGCTTCCTGGAAAGACATTAAGACAGTATATCATTTAGATAAGGCGTCAAATACTGCAAGGACACTAACAAAAATTAGCGAGTGTCATATGAATCCAAATACATTTCAAAAGATGCCAGTAAAATATGCTACACAGATTTTTTCTGGAACCGTTTCTGCGTGCATAAATATTGGACCAATGAAAAGTAACAGTGCTTTAACTACCTCCAATTTTTTGTTAAAAATGAATAATTTATTTGATGTTTAAACAGTCGTATTCTGAATACTCCGAATCCATTTCAAAGTACCCTTCCAATAAGAAGTCCAAAACTGGAAATATTTCTACGTGAAATTACAGACTGGATCGCCAAGTGGCACTGCTTCACTGCAAAAAATAAGATAAAGGAAGGCATGTATTATTTCCGTGGTTTAAGGTAATCCATTAATGCTAACTTATTATTATGGAAAGATTTGAAAAGCAAAGGATTCCAGTTTCTGTTAATAAGAAGTAAGTTAAATCAAGAACCACTAGAAAATCTCTTTGCTACTATCAGACGCAAAAGCGGAAATAATAGCAACCCCACGACAAAATCATTCAGACAATCGTTACAGTGGAACATCGTAATAAAGTTTTTAATGCCACCCGAAAATTCAAATTGCGAAGTGGACGAGGACGTCGATATACAGATAGAAGATGAAGTTGAAGCAAATGTTTCCCATGAAGAATATGACATTTAAATGATTTTTGTTAACAATCCAGCTAGTAATATGGAAGTCAAAAGTTCTGTTCATAATGAGATAGAACATCAGGTACGCAATAAACACAAAACACCCTCTCCTCCACTTTTTTTACGTCACAAGCCCCGCCCCCTTTTACTTTTTTATATGGCCACGTGGGGGACCGGATTTTCCACCTTTATTTTTACTCGCTTACGTGTAGGACGTATTTTTTCACCTCTATTTTTTACATACCCACGTGTGAGACCGGATTTTCCACCCTTATTTTTACTCGCTTACGTGAGATACTGTATTTTTTACCCTTATTTTGAGATGGTGATCTTTTAATTATTTTTATTAATATAAGATGATGCCGTCTTAGGAGAAAATACCTCGACCATAAAAGAGGCATTTAGACTTATAAAACATGTCCCTAGGGACAACAATAGAGTGTGGTTACGTCAATACTTCAGACTTCCCCGAAGATAACCGGTTCTACCCAAAGATTGACGAGCGCGCTTGCGCACAAGGCCCAAGGCTAGTTGCGTTCTCGTTTCTCATGTGTTTCGCTTTTTAAAGTGTAACTGACATCGTGTGAGCATTATTATAATGTATTCTCCTGTTTATGAGCCAACATCAGCGGACATTAAAGATTTTACTGACTTGTTAATAAACTATCACAACATAATCGTTCAAGATAATGATGAAAGCGATGACGTGGTTGAGCTGAATGTATCTCACATCCAAGGTAATGGTGTTGATTCACAGAAGAGAAAGAAAAGCGATAAGGCAGGGAAAAAGGACGAATCTCAAACCATGATGATGATGACGACGAATCACAGTTCAAGAAGAAGAAGAAGAAGAAAATCGATAAAGAATGTTATTAAATAATAATGATGTATTGTTGTTTATAATAATAATAATAATATATTTTCAAACGATAAGCTTTCCTTCAGTTTTGTTAATAAACTTGTTTTTTCCTAACTGTCTTGATTGATGTTTGTAGGTTTACGAGTTTTCGCATTAGCGTGTTTTTGTTTGACGTGTTTTCGCTTTAGCGTGTTTTCGTTTTGTATGTCTTTGTGTTGGCGTGTTTTCGTTTGTGTGTTTTCGTATTTGCGTGTTTTCGTTTTACTTGCTTTCGCATTTGTATGTCTTCGCGTTTGCGTATTTTCGTGTTAGAGTGATTTCGTGATAGCGTTTTTTTCGTTTGAGTGTTTTTGTGTTAGCATGTTTTCGCGTTAGCGTATTTTTTCGTATTTGCGTGTTATTTGTGTTAGTGTGTTTTTTCGTTTGCGTGTTTTTGCTCTCTTGTCTGCGCGCGCGTGTGTGTGAGTGTGTGTGTGCGTGCAAGCGTGCGTCAGTGCGAGCGTGCGTACGTACGTACGTGCGTACGAACGAACGTGCGTGCGAGCGTGCGTACGTACAAGCGTGTGTGCGTGCGTGCTTACGTAGGCTCGTGTAAGCGTGCGTACGTGCGAGCGTGCGTGCGTGTGTACGTTCGTGCGAGAAAGCGTGCGTACGTTCGAGCGTGCGTACGTACTAGCGTGTGTGCGTGCGTACTTACGTAGGTGCGTGTGAGCGTTCGTAAGTGTGCGCGTGCGTGTTTTCGTTTGATCCTCATGCTAAAGCAATGCTAGTCGATTGTATGTAGTTGTAGGCAATATTGTGTTGACTAAAAAGCTATAATTGGAAACGCTGCTTGCTATGCCCAGTCCGTTGAGTTATGTTTAATTAGCTTTTTGACAGGTGTATTTATGATAAGGTCAGGCTTGCATGTAAAATAATATAGAGGTGAAACTAGCTAGCTAATGTGTTTTGCTGCTACACGCATCACAGTATTGAACATTCTGTTTATGTATTAGAAAACGCACTACAGTCTCGAAGCTGATTGCAGATAAAAAGGAAATGAATACGGTACAACTTCTGCGAGCGAGCGAGCTTAAAGATTTTAAGTGTGTGCAGCATTCCCAGAGCCGCGTTGAAACCAGTTAATTTAGGGCTAACCCCATGTCCATGTAATAATAATAATAGTGCCTGATAAAAACTGTCAGGGATTATTAGCTACTTTTATAGGTTGTTACAATATATTCGTTCAAGGTGAAGACGATGAGATGATAGTATCTCAAAAATCTCGATTATGGTGATGCTCTCTATGAAATTTCAAAATAAATTAGATTACGTCACTCTTATTTCAGATTAGAAGTTTTTTAAAACGTTTAGTTGACATTGCTATTAATCCCATCTGATAAAAAATCCACAAAGATGTATGCGGTACAAGTGTTGAGATGCTTGAAATCGACCCCCAGCCACAAGAAGAATGTGTTTCGGCTTGTATGTGCTTCTAATCAACTACCGAGACATGCACCTCGACCGTGTGCAATTATCGTAAACACGGATCCTGCAAACAAACCAGGTCAGCATTGGACCGCTATCTACATTGACGAGAATGGTAACAGGGAGTTTTTGAGTTTCAAGCATACTTGTTTCTCAAGGTTAACAATTTTCTCAAGGTAGAATAAGTATGCTGTTGTGAAATAAAATTTCGTATATAAATAAAACATACAGTCTACAAAGGGTAAATAATAGTAAACATTTTTTAATAACATTTTTCTTAGCATAATAAAAATAGACATAAACCAATACACATCAGCTTAATCTCAAGTGTACATATTTATAAAAGTTGCTCGCAAGGCTAACTTCAAGGTAAACTTCAAAACCTATGACTAGCTAACTTCAAGGCTAACTTCAAGACCAACTTGTTTCTCATGACTAACAATTTTCTCAACGTGGAATAAGTACGTTTTTGTAAAAACGTCTTATGTAATAGCATTGTCTGACCTTACAGGTAAAATTCTTTGTGTTTAAAACTGTTTCCTTGTTCTGAATGTAGATTTATAAAATCTTCATGTTAATTATACTAGTATTTTTGAAGTATCATTCGTATATAAGAATAATACAAGGTTTGCTTTAAACGATCTTCATCGTATACTTTAACAGTTAACCTTTTTCAAATAGTTGATAGCCTCATTAATATGATGCATTAATAGTTTATAGAAGTATGGATGTAAATTAAAAAAAATACGCTACCTAGCGATTGTGTTATAAACTAATGTAGCTCGTGTGTTGTCGTTATAAACTCGGTGTATATAGGTAGAAGGTCGTCGTAATCGGGTGGTATCGTTATACATTCGTGTATAGTTAGAAGGTCGTCGTAATCGGGTGGTATCGTTATAAATTCGTGTATAGTTAGAAGGTCGCTGCATGCAATTAAAAGAAAAACAACCCTACACCTAGACCAGCCCTAAGACTTATCCCTAAACCAGCCCCCAGCCCCTAATAAAACATATTACAAATTACATTGTAAAGTACCTGTTATACTCCACTTATTATGATTTAATTATGAGTTCTTGAAAAATCGTATTAAAATGTAAAATAAAATAAACGCAATATTCATTCCTTTTATGTTTACTATCACTGTAAAACTGGTTAATTGAATAGTTAATTACACGTTTAAAGCAGTTTAATTTAAAACTATGTATAAATAAAATGTTCACATAGATAAAAGATCTCAATCTGCAAAGTGAGAATTAAAAAGAAATCTAATAATTTAATAACAACAATTATGCTATCCCTTTGATAAAAATTCAATACGGAATCCTACTAAATTTTAATAATAAATACATATTAAAATAGTCGCTAAACAGTACATTCACATTGTATGACAACAACAGGGTAATTAACTGATTATGCAAATACCATTAACTGTTTTATTGTCATTATAGAATTTAATAGTGTATTTTAAAATCAAAACGTATACGTTACCTTTACCTTGATTAGTTTCTTTTAATATCAGAAAAATATAAAATATACCCTACATGCGTCATAAAATAGGAGGGTGAACATGCACTTCCTATACGTAAGTGAGTAAAAATTATTAGGGATGCAGAGGGTTGAAAGTACACGCCCTATACGTAAGCGAGTAAGAATAATTAAAGATCATCATCTTATATTAATAAAAATAATTAAAGATCATCATCTTCTTATAAACTATCAGATTAAGAATTTCCCTAGGATAATTAATTAATAGAAATAATTAAAGGTCATCATCTTATATTAATAAAAATAATTAAAGATCATCATCTTATATTAATAAAAATAATTAAAAGATCACCATCTCAAAATAAGGGTAAAAAATACAGTCTCTCACGTAAGCGAGTAAAAATAAGAGTGGAAAATCCGGTCTCACACGTGGGTATGTAAAAAATAGGGGTGAAAAAATACGTCCTACACGTAAGCGAGTAAAAATAAGGGTGGAAAATCCGGTCCCCCACGTGGCCATATAAAAAAGTGAAAGGGGGCGGGGCTTGTGACGTAAAAAAAGTGGAGGGGAGGGTGGCTCATTACTACTTACTACCCTAGAAGACTGTGCAATAGTATATTTCGCGGGATACGTTGTTTACAAAACTTTAAACAAATTTAATTGTGAAGAATGCCATAGTTCTTAAGAACCATTAAATAACAGTGCGCAACTTTTTTTACTAGAATAAGACTACGCTAGAAGTGAAATAAAGTATTGTGTTGTAACAGTGGCGACCTTAATATTAGACATATTTGCTAATTATTTCATCAATAATCGAGCAAAACGTAATTTTAAAAGAATTTTATTAGACACGTGTATAAACAAAATCAAATTAGTGATGCCGAAGTGGTTAGACGACAACGACAATATGCTATGAACACAAATTATTCTTTATGAAAAATTTAATAATCTGTAAATTGAATAAAAGTTTAAAGTGGTTATCTCAGGATTTAAAAGTAGTTGGGCGTAATAAAGAAGCAAATAATCAAAAGGTCAAAAACGTGAGCAATTTATGAAGGAATTAGGAACGAATCATTCCTTTTTTATCCATATTTGTACGGTATATTTAAATTGTTTCCAATTTTTTTTTAAATTTGGTTGAATTGCTGTTAATTAACTTATTTAAGGCATCAAGTCATTAGACTAGAGTTCTCTTTGGTTTAGGTACGTTTAAAAAGAAGCGTATTTTTTTTTACTTCCTTTTACTGCAAGCAAACTTATTATCTTTGGTATGATAAAATTAAATAGTTTATATTTTGAACGTAATTCTCATATAACTTGAATTAACTTTGACTACTCTACCTTTACTTTATAAATTTTTCTTTTTATGGGAGATCTGACACTTAAAATATGTATTTTCATGTGTGTTATCTAATTATAATGACCTATTGAATGCATAAAATTTATTTTTGAGTTAATGAGTTTTGAGTAAATAAAAATAATCTTGTAAGGAAGGCCGGTAATTATCTTAATAATTAACTGACAACATTGTCAGTAAAATGCAGGTGGCATATTTTTCCACCTCCACTATTGTAATTTCGTGTCTTTTTCTTTCTTTATGAAATAAGGTAGTTTATTCTTTCGTCGGATGAATATGCAATATTTTATGTATAGTTTTGTATAAAAGCCTTCAGGCTGTTAAGATAATTTTACAAAAGTGCATTCACCCGTGTATCGTAATATTAGATATTTTGTGTTATTCTCATTACTGTATATCAAAATTTTTATTACGAAAATTTGTCAAATTTATGCTTTGGGCGTCATTATTATTCTTTAGGGTGTTAATTACATTTAAGGTAATTAAGATAGATGATTTTGGGAATTTGAATCTTGCAAGAGTCATCCAGATTTAATTATTAGAAGTAAATTTATTTGTGATTTGACAACTGTATCGATACTCTTAGTGTTTATTTTTTTTATTATTATCATAATATATAAATAGTGTTAGTGAATTTGAGAGTATTATTTCGTTACCGGGTGTAATATTATGTGACTACATTGCTTTTTCACAGAGTACCGAGCTGGTGATACGACCTGCTTAGCGCTTAGGAGGTAGTGTGTTCGATTCCCGTTACCGTTTACCTTATATGAGGTTTTTTAGGAGGTGTTCCTCATACACATGTTGCGGTATAGTCACTGCATATATGTACACCATGTGGGGCTACTTAAGCAAATGCTGGGGTAGTATTTTCCCACTCAGAACCCTAACTCCATTCCTTCCGATCCTATCCTAACCACACCCATCCTTAATCCCACCATGCATTTATACGTAATGTATGTATGTATGCTGGGAATCCAATGATTGTGGCTGGATGAGCTTGGAAAGCTCAAACAGCCCGCCCCCACTCTTGGGGAGGGAATGAAATACGTGACCTTTCCTTTTTTTCCTTTTCACACAGTTATTATTTACGTGGTACTAAATTTAAATTTTGATTACGTTCAAGTTACTGAGTGGTTTATTTTTTATGGCAATTATTATTTTTCACAACCTTACAGTGGCAACGTTCATTTATTTTTTTATGAGTTTTGAAAGCTTTTAACGTGATAATTTATTAGAGTTTTCTCTATTAGATTATTTGCTACTTTTTTGTTTTTTTGTATAACTTTGTTTTAAGATATAAGGTTTCATTAAGATTTAATGTAATTTAAAAGTATAGTAACTAAGGTTGATGATCGATCAGATGGTCTATTAGCATGTCATTTTATTTTGTTTACGTACAAATATTGTGAAATTTTACTGGAAACGCCGGATCTAAGCTTTTAATTTACTGATTCACATGGGTTTTATGTGACGGAAGGTAAGCAAGTTTTTTGTTTGTTATGTCCCAATATTGGCGATTATAAACAATCTGGCGCCCATTTAATTATTCTATTTTATTTAATTTATGACTTTCCCCTATGGTGTCTTATACATCACGAGCTATCCTAATCGCAAAATTAATAATACGCCCACGCCCTTTATTCCACTGAGCTACCGGCCCCTTCCTTATCTGTTACTTCCGATTCTACTGCCATTTTCACCCGTAAGGGAATATTTTAACTCAATGACCCAAATTTTCAGAATTTTAAAACATCTACTTTTTCTTAATGCTCGATAGCTTCAGTAAGTAGTAGAATATCCAATACTGCAACGTAATTATGCAATTGTTTTTATAACTGTACGATAATTAATTAATAAAAATGATTTATTTGTTGCATTCGTTTTATTTTAATAGTAGGAAAGACGTTTAATTTACACGCAATTTATTTCAAGGTTTCGAATATATGCTTGTTACGACCTGAATTTGTGTCATTGTCAATGCCTGAGAAGAGAGGAATCCTACTTTCAAAGTATTGCTTACGTTATGGAAAATTTTAAATAATCTGAAAATCGTTGAATGAGATATTGTACGAAATATGTCTATTTTTTCTCTAAAATATCCATTAAAAAATATAGTTTTCCATTTAAATTAAGCGAGTTAGTCTGAATTCCGGTATAATCGTAAGTGCCTCCATTTTGTGGAATGTTAGCCGAATGACATCGACATTAGTATCTACTTAGGTAATGAAATCAACCAAAAAGTAAGGTGATTGCATGTCCAAAGGTACTAATTACAAGACCAAAATATGAAATGTTTAGTTTAAAACATTAAATAAGTAATTGGCCTTGATTTCCAATTTGTTTCAAATGTATCAAATAATTTTAAAAAGTATTTATCGTTGATTAATATTGTCGTCCATATTATTAACTTTAAAAAGAGTAACTATTGCAATGAAGAATGAATTTTCAAAATAGTCTTAAATAGTATGAATCAAAAAATTGAAACTAATTAAGACAAAAGACGCAGTTTAAAATACTAAATTATAAAATTAGAATTTTAAAACTTTATTATAAAATCTAAACAAAGACAAAGAAATATAAAATTCGAATAACAAACTCCCATTTTGAAACAAACGATACCCTAATCTGTTAATAAAAACCTCTTCTAACGTTAACCAATTGTCTTTCGGTAACTATGCGGCACTCGCTTTCTATTGCCTCCCTCAAAGAATTGATATCTGGGTGGCGCCTTTTATAAATTTTGCTTTGAAGATGGCCCCACAAGAAGAAGTCGCAAGGGGCTAAATCAGATTTGGCAGACCAATTTACAGGACCGCCTCTGCCTATCCAAGGATTTGGAAACGAGTCATTTAAAAAATTACCAACATCTGAACCAAAATGTGAAGGACAGCCGTCTTGTTGAAAGCAGATCTCATGATTTAGTCTTGTAACTTCTTCTAATGCAGGCCCAACTTTAGTTACCAATACTTCAAAATAAGTTTCTGAATTTAAATTTTCCTTCGATTTCAAGCGGACCAATAATATTATTGTAAGAAATCCCAGCCCAGATATGTGTGTTTTGAACATTTGGTTCATTATTGAGTGTAAAAGTGTACTCACATTTCTTCACAGAATGCACTCCTGCGCTCCTCTTCAATATCGCTAATCTCTTCATGACACTGGGCCTTGTGGGTGTGATATTTGTGCTGCCTAAATATATCCCATATCAGTGCTTTAGATAAACCTACTTCAACAGCAATTTGTTTTAAACTAAGTGTCAGGTCCACGTTTACCGTCGCCAAAACACGTTCTGCAGTGTGATCAACTAATTCTGATTGTCGATTTCCTGCGATATAATTATTTTTGAATTTTGGTGATAAAAATGTTATTTACTGTTATCAAAATTAACGGCAAACAAATCGCTAACCCGCCGTAAGCTAACACCACTGTAAAACGTTTTTACCTTGAAAATTCTTTCTTCGTTGCAGTAATTATTCATTTTAAAGTTAGTAACATGGACGATAATATTAAACAACGCTAAATACTTTTTAAAATTATTTGACACATTTGAAACAAATTGGAAATCAAAACATACGCATTTAAAAATATTTAATACATAGGCAACACATACTACATGTAATACCGTAGTGTCCATAAGGTTAACTCTCTTCTTAATTATATACTCTTTGGTTAAACCTAACCTATCAGTGTAAATGTTAATGTTCTTGTTTGTAGCTCTCGCGAGATTATGTCTCTCTCACGCTCATATAATGCTTATTGGGTTTCTTTCTAGCTTGTTATAAGTCAGACGTGCAATATATACAGGTATGGAAAAACATTATTGCGGGTCTGACTTATAATAAGCTAGAAAGAAACCCAATAAGCATTATATGAATGTGAGAGAGACATAACTTTACCGATGTTGCCACTTGTACATATTAGCATGTAGGCACAAAATATGAACTACTTAAGTCTCCTTCAATATACCTTCAACATTTCTAACGAAACCAAAGCAATTCAGATAATGTTGAAAAGCCGCGTGTTCTTTGAAACTATTAAGTAAATACTTCACACTTTAACATTAAATGATTATACCTCAAACATCGAAATTTATTGTAACTGCGAATTTATGACATGGTTTGATTACTACTCGTAAGAAGAATGAAGAAGAAACTTACGAGAGCTACAAACAAAAACATTAACATTTACATTGATAGTATAACTTAAGTTTAAAGTTCAACTTTAGCATTATAATTCTTACTGAAAAACCAACCATTTTAAAAAATGAACAGAGGGTTCTATGTTGATATACGACCCACAGAATTTCAAGGTTTTTTATTTATGGGTACATACCTGAGAGTGTTCTAAATACGATTTAATAAAAAAAATGTTGATTCATATTATTTGAAAAAAAAAAAACCGAAAATAAAACTGTTGCTATGAATCCATAAACTATTGTGGTTACATTTTGTTTGGTTATGTGTATCGGTTTACGATTTACCTATTCTATTCTATTTGTACTCTCATAAAATTTATGAATTATTTGTTATTGAATGTAGAGACGCATATTACTGTAAACCTAAGGCCGCTAAGCGATAACTGTCGCGAAAAGTATGTCGGGGTGAGTCAGATAGGTTAGAGTAGATTTTAGTTAAGGATTGCTTGGATTATTTCTAAGCACACCTTTCTTGGGTTAATGTATTTTGACAGGACTAGAAATTCTCTTATCAAAGAAGTTTGTACTCTTATCAGCAACCTTGTGAAAGCGGGATTTTTAAATTTTAAATTGAGCACCGTTACACCATTAGACGTGGTTTGATAAAAAATACGAGATGGTTAGATATAAGATTAAGACAGGGATTTGAGAGTATAAGTTTGTAATTCTTATATTGAACAATTTGAGATCAATTACAGTATATTTACACTGCATGTATTTGAAGTATTTTAGTATACGAGTGAAAGAAATTGATTTGTTTTGATGAAACAGGCTTAATAAGATTTGCACAAGTTGGTTCAATCATAAAAAGCATTGTGCTATGTAAGAAACATGTCAGGAAGAATAAATGAAGTTATATTTGCAATTACGATTAAGTTTGTAGAAAATATTTCATTAAATTTACAGTTCACATAAAATATTTTGGCATTTGGGTATTTTACAGATGTTTAGCACACAGTTTAGAGTTATGATTATATTAGGAACATATTTTAAGTCAGGTAAAATGCAGGAAAGATGTGAAAATTTAAGAAAGGGTTACGATACGGACATGATTTAATTAATACTCACAATATTAGTGAATATAAAAGTGCAACAGAAAAAGTAGTGCATAGTAAACATTAAGCACGATATAAACAACAATTTAACATATAGATATTTGACATGCAGATACATTTTGTGTAAGATTTTTAAAGAAATGTGTTTAACAATATGGATTGTTGAAGTGACAAAAATTTAAACGTTACAAGAAAAGTGAACATTGGGAATGTTAAAGACAGATTTAATAAGTTGCGAGAGTAACATTTTGAATAATTGGGACGTTAGATACGCAAATTATGTGAACATTTAAATAAAGTTAGGTTAAGTTTTAAATTTAAGTTTTTCTGCAAATTTATGGTTTTATAGAATAAGTTGAGCTTAGAATAAATTATTAGCGTAATTAATAGGAGGTTTTCCTCATTTCCATGTAGTAATTTACTTTGTACAAGACATTTAAATATAAATTTATGAAAATGGGGTTAACTACACAAATTTCCTATGTAAAAAAGAATTTTCCTTTAAATTTAAGATATTGGAGTTGTGCAGATCACGAATATGTCTTTAGTTTAAGTGTATAAAGTAAGATTTTTTTAAATATAAATAAATTTATATTAGGATGTCAAATCGTACATTTTTTAACAGATATATGTCAAGAGAGGTATCATTTTATTATGCGAAATCATACACAGATTTCATTTGTGTTTTTAGAATTTAAATCAGAAGCATATTAAGAAAGTTATAGCATAATTTATATTTTAGAAAGGTTTTCAAATTTATTTAAACCAATCACAGACTTGGTTACTTTGTTTGTATTCATAGAAAAAAATTGAAATTTTTGTAGCTAACAGGATAGTATATAAGGAATTGATCCTGAACAGAGCTCTCTTCCATTTGTTTTTCAAAGTTTAAATTTTTATGACAAAAGTCAAAGTGTTGTGTTTTGTGTTAACACGTAAGTTTAAAACCACGTTTATTTTCGGAAATTTTGATACGAGTTTAGTGAAGAGCCGAGAATTCAGAAACAATTGTTCTTAACCTACAATCTTAAATAAAGTTAGGTTACCGATAAATTTCCATAATAGTAAAGTTTGTTACGATTTAAGTTTAACGTTTTTAAAAGTTCGGTTGTTGTATTTTTGTTTTGGTTATGTTGTAAATAAAAATTATTCAATTTTTCTGAATTGATGTTTATTTTCCTGGTGCGACGTATTAATAAACGATATTCCATATCGGGTGAATTAAAATAAAAAATTTTACAACCTTAAATAATATTTAAACCGAAAATTATTGAAACATTTTTAAAACAACAGTTAAATAAATATTATAATAAATAACTTAGTGCTTGAGTGAAGATGTATAAGCAAATTTAAGTACGATTACCACAAGAAAAGCAACCATTTATCCGAGGTACGTTGATAGAAGTTTGGAAGTACTGCAGCAGCGATTGGAACAACGAATCAATAACATCGATCACAGACTGGAAGGGGCACGTTTGTATATGGAACCAGCCGAATGAACACATCCTTTTGAAAATATGCCGATACACATGTGAGTTAAATTTTATCATAACCCTTCAATTTGTGTTCATTGTTTGTGTGATTTCCTGCATTTATATTTTATGTATAGGTGTAAATGTTTATGCAATAGCGGTGTAAATATCTGTAAAACAATTAAAATTTTAGTCTTCTTTCAACATTTTAATTTCAATTACAAAATTATTAAGATCACATTTTTAAGAATTTACCAATTAACAATTTTGACAGTTTGCTATTTAATTTCAGTTAATACGCTACGCATGTGTTATTGTGCAAATTTTAGTAAGTTTTGTTTCACATACAAGCTATTTAATATAATTTGGAATTTGCATAATTAAGAACCATTTCATAATTCCATTTGTACTTCTGAATGCAATTAAATTTATATAAAAAAATTAAATACATATCAAAGTGTAAATTACATTTTATTTATTTTTCCAACAAATCAAATTGAACTCTATCCCCATTTGAGTTAAATTAAGTTAATTTAGACATCTCAATATATATATATATATATATATATATATATATATATATATATATATATATATATATATATATATGCGTGTGTGCATATGTATTCGCGCGCGTGCCTGCATGTGTGTGCGTGCGTGCATGTGTGTGTGTGTGTGTCTATAACTACGATAACATGTGGTAATGACATTTTATATTTAGCGTTGTTTTTAAACTTCTCGGTTCTTTATTAGAGTACTTCGTAGAAGGCGCTAAAGTTCAGTTTGTAGATATCTCGAAAACCATTAATGTTATTGAAAACAATCGGACAATCCTTTATTAGAAATGATTAAATATTGGACAAGCTTCTTGAATGAAATTTCTCTTTAGGAGTAATAAATAGACGCTAAAAAAGCTAAAGAATATCTAAACACCTTGTCAATATTTCAAAAAGAAAATCTCCTTTAGGGCAAAAAGTACACTAGAATACTCTCCTTAACAGGCATACTGCGCCCAATTACTTAGGTGGAGAACAAACGGAAAAAAGATTGATTTAAGGTATAACTTGAATGGGTTGATTACGAGTTCCTAGAGCCAATTTGATCTGCTTAATAGCGCTGTTAAAGACGTCCAGATTAGCTTCGATTGAAAAGTAAGCCGAGATCATTCTGTGCAAAGGTGAATGTAAAAGCACATTAGTTCGAGTGGCAGGTGGGTAGAACACATTACTTGAACGAGAATCTTTGTGCAGTCGATTAAAGGCGCTATGACTTTGTTAAAAATACACATGTAGTGCGTTGACGGTCGTTGCTTGTGGACGTGTTTTTGGTGCTTACGTCAAAATTGTGCTTATTTATTGGTATATTCATTTATTTGACAACACTTGGCTTTGTTTATGGACTTGTGCATGTTTAGGTTATCGAATGAATCTTATTTATTTCTAATAAATTTGAATGATTTGGTTTAGGTTTATTATTCAAATACACTTTTCTGTTTATTTGACTTTATTCATTAAATATTATCACTCTAAAGCAGGTTGCTATCGTGGCACGGCAGAATGATTTATAATCGTATTTACAATTTATAATATAATTATAATATAAATAATTAAAGGTAATTCAATTTTAAGTAAGCTCTTCTTGTAAAAGTTTTTAATCTGATAAGGCTTAAAAATTAATTTAATTAATAAAAAATTGATGTGGGTATATAAAACCTTCATTAATATTGCCATGGTTTTCATATCTGACAAATGATAAAGAATCGCCATTTGCAGTAGTTTGTTTAATTTAACGTCGCTGACAATTTAACCGAAATTGTATTTAAAAATATTAAATTACATTATTATAACGGGTGGGCCTTTGAAACTTACAAAGGCAATATGTTTTAAACAAAAGGAAAACAAAAAATACCGATAACAATCAGGGGGAAAACAAATGACGTATTTTTCAAACTACGCTCACTCTCCCTTAAGCCCCATCATTCATACTGACTTAAAAATCTTAAATCACAATACCCCACTTGTGGTATCTCTCTGGAAAGCTTATTAACGTGATAATGATTGATCACAAAAAAAGTAGGGTTAACTGAAAAACTAACCTCAAACTTGAGGATAATTTTGGAAAAGTTACAATGATTATTATCTTTTAACCAAAGAGAGGTATGAAAAGAATAAAAAATACTTTTCACCCCCTTAAGCTTCACCCGCAATGACTTAAACATCTTAAATGACAATACTTAAGAAAAAAATTTGGTAGAATCTAATACTACTTTAAATTCAAGAAAACATTTATTTAAAGGAAATCAAATACGCTATAGAAAATAATTACAACAATTGCCCGAAATGACGGCCATTTTGTTCTAGACAAAAGTACATACGACTTTCAAATTTTTGTCTAACGTTATGGAAAATATCTCTCGGAAGGTTCTGACACACTTCTATTATCCGCAGGTGCAATTCATCTAAGGAAGCTGGTTGAGTTTTATACACTAAAAATTTTATGTAACCCCACAGAAAGAAGTCAATTTGAGTAAGGTCAGGTGACCTTGGCGGCCAATCAATTGGGCCCCTTCTACCAATCCACTGTCACGGATAAATCCTATTCAGCCACTGTCTCGTATTAATAGTAGAATGAGGAGGGGTTCCATCCCATTGAAAATACACAATGTCTTCATTAAGAATCAAATTCCCTTCTAAGTCCCTTTGATTTTTAATTTCATGGAAAATTAATGGTTCCATTAAATTGTTATTAAATTATTAAATTACCATTGACAAGAAATGGGCCTATTATTCGGTCTCCCAGTATTTCTGCCCAAACATGAAGTTTCTCAGGATTCTGGGTGTCTGGATATCAGTTCTACTCACTCCAGTAGTGATAGTTTTGTTTGTTCACATGGCCATTTAAAAAAAATGTACATTCTTTTAATTTTGTCCGTTATTCTTCCGCAAAACTGAATTCGTCGCGCTTATAAAATTAGGTACAAATCCGAAATTCTACAAAGGTACGGACTTCATTAACGGCACCTGAAAATGCAGAGAATTCGCTCCAGCATATAGCGTTTCTAAATCGGAGAAGCTGTGGCAAACCTGAATTGGAAATGCACCTTAACGTGCGCGGTATAACAGAACAAAATCAGGCTGGTTCCATTGCCAGTATTTTGAGGACTGGGTTCTTAATCTCATGTTACCTATTCTCAAAAAAACAAGATACAAATAGGCGACAATTTTAGTTCCTACCTAAATATTGAAGTTATACGTCAATGTAAGGCAAACAACATTTGTTTCATAGCGTTACCCCCTTATGCAACTCATTTAGTCCAATCCTTGGACGTGGCATTTTTTAGGCCCATTATGGGTAACACGATGTTTGTAGTAAATGTGGAACGATACTCAAAGATCAATTTTCTGCTTTGTTTTAAAAGTTACTAGATATCATGCATGACTGAGCACTTAAAATTCTTCCGGCTGACTTCCGAAAATGTGCTTACATCCCCTAAACTGTGAAACAACGAGAGTGGAGTCGTAAAAAGTGCGTGGGCGAATTTTTTTGAAAACAATTACAGAGAAAACAGGGTACAACAACTGCGTTACGTCAACGTCAAAAACTCAAAGAGTAAATGTACCTCCCGGAAAAAGCATACATGCCTTGTTGCTGACGAATTGACAACAGCCAAACCAAAATTACGTTATTATACGTTCTGAATCAACTAAGTCTTGCTTCCAGGCGTTGTCAATAGCCTTAAACAAAATGAAGTTTGTGTAAGTGCAATGGGGAAACGTGGTGACAATTAGACGTGGTTTGATAGAAAGGACGAACTTTTTTATGAGATTTCCGAAATAGCTCAGCAAAAAATTAATAACGCAGTGCGTCTTGTCTCGTAGAGAAATTTTTTGCTTTCCAAAAATTGAAATTCATTTTTAGTGTTTATTCTGTTCTTTGTTACTATTTTGTTACTTATTGGCTTGTTTTAGTTATGTATTATTCAATTTGCTTCAGTTTCAAATTTCCTAGCTAAGTTGAGTTAAATAAAGCATTGTTACTCGATTAATGGCTTTATTTTGGTACACTTTGTAAAATACATTTTCATATCATAAACATTTAAGAGGTGAATTTGTAACAAACCAAACATGAAGAAAATCGATTTTCATCGTCATTCTTCACAAACCTACCTGGCCAAATTTTTGTGCATTCACGTTGATTCGGGTCAAATTGTGACAAATAGTTTTCTTTTAATTTTCTATCAATATGGGCCAAAGTAGTCACGTGTGGGTGAAATTGACGTAGAATCTTTTTTGTTTGTAAATATTGATATATTTGGGTATCGTAGAATTTCGATAAATGTAGTTTGACGTAAATGGTGTTTTAAAATGTGTTTTTATTGCGTTGAAAGGAAATAGTTTCATGTTGAGAATTAAATTGGTTATCATGAAGAGTTTTATGAAATACAATAATCATATTTTCGCCGTTTAAGTTTATTTCTCTTATAGTGCTTATGTCGGAAATTTGCCGCGCGTTGAGTAATTCGTGGTATCTTATATTTGACAGTTGTTAATGGTCAGTGTATAGAGGGTTTATTTGAGCCATAGAGGTTATTACGTAGAAACAACACATCGTATTTTCAGTTCTAGCGATCCTGTCTCATGTAGGCTTGAAATGTCCATTTCTTTTAGTTAGTCTGGAACGCGCTGTTAAGAGAGGTATTCGAGAGTGTGTGGTGTAGTACCGCACGCAAAAAGTTTACCTGTTAGCCACCGGGTTATTTGAAGATATCGTGGAGAAACCAACCCGTTTGCTTTCTGTGGATTATCGAAAGTTTATCCATCCCCGGGGAGTTTTGTTTTGTGTTGATGTGCGTAGATTTGTTCTGACCTTATTGTTATTTATTTTGAAGAAAGGTTGTGTTGGGTTTCACTGATTATTTATTTTTTTGGAGTAAAATCGCGCTTAAGCGGTTCGTGCTATTCTATTGTTCTAGTAAATTTCTTTTGTATCGAGAAAGACGCGTCGGTTTGACTTGTACATTGCACCCACAGCTTATTCAGATACACAAAAGTTTGCTGTAAATGTTTTGCTACAATAAATTTTGTATATAGAAGATAAAGAACGTTGTGCAAATAAGTTATTGTTTGTGTAGATAATATCTGGTGAAGCATTAAATGGATAAACACGCTTTTTGTTATTTACTACCGTAGAAGCGCCCTTCAGGCGATTGATATAATTTTACCGAAGCATATTCAACCGTTTTTTGTGATTTTCATATTGTGTTGTTTTTTTATTTTTATTATTGTATAATTTAAGTTTTTAGAGCACATCTAAGGACTTCTCCGATGTTACTCTTTTTAAAACCCTAACGTTATTAGTAAACGTGAATATGCCAGTTTAATATGGTGCCCTGTTAATTTTTCATATCGCTTACCTTTAGACAGAATCCATAAAAAATTCCTAAATTTATTTCCCTTCAAAGTTGACCATGTGTATCCCGAGCGAAGCATCAGTTATAATAGCCTTCTCTTTCGGCACTCCATGATGTCGTTATCTGACCGTAGAGAGTTGCAAACAGCTAAGCTACTCAGGATGCAATTCTTAATAGAATTGATGCTTAATTTCATATCCCTCAAATTGAAACCAGAAATTGAAGTTCATTTTACCCACAACGAGCTCGTGCCGAATTACTACGTGTAGAAATACCGAAAACTTATTTCCGGATATATTTCTGTAAATTGGTATGCCTTTCTGCAATTTGTTTTTATCGTAGTTTATTAGGTTATTTGTGATATTATATTACCACTGTTCATATAGTTATATTTAGATTTATTTACATTGTCTGTTATGAGTTCCTCTATATCTTGTACATTTCTATAAGCCCTATAATTTGGTTTCCTGTTGGGCCATAAATATTATTATTAGTTATAAAGTATATTTTTTCTTGTTTTTTTAACAAGGATTTTAAGAGAGGTTGAACGGGTATAAAGTCAAGCTCAACTTCCTATTTTTCAGAATGACGTATGGTTTAGGAATTGTGGGGATGTTGCAAGTCTTAAGAATAACCGCCTTTTGCACTTCTCTCTGTATGTCTGTTGGTAGTTGAAGTATTTTATGATTTTCCAAAAATGTGTGCGGTGTATTCCGTGGATGATGTTAAAAGCGGTAGAGCAATAACTTTAGTTTGGCGCCATACAACTTTGGTTTCAGTCGCGACAGGTAGATACTTTTCCATTTTTTCAATATGTTTTTCTCTCAGGTTGTGATCTGCAGGTATAGGTATCTCAACGAAGTAAGTGGTGTTATTGTGTGTTTTTATTGTAATATTATGTCTATTGAATTTTACTACTTTGTCTTTTTGTATTGCAACGTCCCAATAGAGCATATATTTCTGATTTTCAGGTATTGTTGTGTATTTGTAGTATGGTTGTGTGCTGTCTATAAGTTTACGTGTTTTAGCAATGGCTTGATGTATAATTTATGCCGCAGCATTGTGTCTTTCAGTGTATTGCGTTCCTGCTAATATAGGACATCCATTGGTGATATGCTGAATGGTTTCTGGGTGTAGGTGACATTTTCTACATATGTCTGTTGTTACTGTGTTATCTTTGATAATGTACTTTCTGCAGTTACGTGTGTTAATGACCTGGTCCTGTATTGCTAGGATAAATCCTTCTGTTTCAGGGTGCAGCTTGCCAGATTTTAGCCACATATATGTGTAGTCTTTATTAACATGGGGCTGGTGTACTTGGTTGTAGTGGCGTCCATGTAGCTCCTTCGCAGACCGCTGTACATTAGTTCTGTCTTCCTATTCATACCTTGGATGACTAGGCTCGAGAGATTCAGAGGGGTAGATTTTATGTCTGCTAGAGTTACTATTCTGTGGAGTTCGTTACTTTCTCTTTTCGAATGGAAGTATTGTCTTAGATTTACTACTTGATTATGATATAGTTGGATAATATCTATAAACCTCTTTCTGTGGAGCATACAGTGTTTAGTAAATATGGTTCTAATTATACGATTAAGTTTTTCTAGTTCTGTATTTGACCATTTTATAACACCGAAGGAATATGTTAGAAGGGTACCGCATACGTATTGATAGCTTTAGTTATGTTTTTAGCGTTGAGTTTGGATGTTAGTACCTGGGATATACTTTTTTCAAAATTTGTTTTTATTTGCTGTTTTACGGTTTTATGATCAATACTCTCTCTCTCTCTCTCTCTCTCTCTCTCTCTTCTATATATATATATATATATATATATATATATATATATATATATATATATATATAAGTTATAAAAATATATATTGGATTACTCAGTGGCTCAGCGGTAAAGGTATCAGACTAGTAAGTGAAAGGTACCAAGTTCGAATCTGAGAGTAGTCAAGTGCTTGGGAAAAAATATTTATAACATTTGAATTCCACTCAAGTGCGAAAACAGTCCTTTTCACGACTAAGTCTGATGACGGAAGCAGAGTCCGCTTCCGAAACGTCGCGCTCAAAAAGCATAAACTGTGGAAATAGGCCGATCAACTCCACTAAAACTTTTATTGTGTCAAAAATATAGAATTGAATTTTTGTTTAATATTTCAAAAATTTCAAATTTGTAAATAGAATTTTCATATTAGATTTTAGTTTTGTAAATATAATAATATTATAAATTGTATAACTTTAATTGTGTTCTTTTTTAAAATAAATCAGATATTCAAAAATTATCATTAATTTTATTAAATACATAGATAAAAATTTCAACTCGAGTAGGATTTGAATCTACGACCTGTACTCTGATAGAGTACCGCGCTAACGAACTGTGCCATCGAGGTTCAAGCACCAATCGATGTAAATTTTGTCTTTATGTATGTAGAACTGATGTAAATTCTAAATATAATGAGGTTACAATCAAATTACTTAAATTAATGGAATTTGAGCCAACAATATCGCAAGGATTCACACATACCAAAGCAACGTGGCTAATATTAAATTATTACAATCAAATTACTTAAATTAATGGAATGTGAGCCAACAATATCGCAAGGATTCACACATACCAAAGCAACGTGGCTAATATTAAATTATTATAAGTTTTCGTTCATAACAAAATCAAAACGGTCGAAAGTTAACAATGAAAAATGTCAGCCAAAAAATACATCTAGCAAAATATAATCAAGTTATGATGTAAGTGTAAAGTTATGAAAAACTTCAATTGGAAAATGAAAGAAGCATTCACAAATATAAACATGACATCAAATAAAATAATCTAGTTAAATCTAGCAAAGAGATATCTTTGTCAATAATTGCAAGTGTTATTAACAATGAAAAGCATAATGCAGAACGTTTTTTGTAATTTTTTAATTTTAACCTTAATTTCAACTACTTATGTTAGATTATAGTGCTGTGGTAATTTAACATATTGTTAATCACACTTGCACTTATTGGCACAGTCCACAGATATCTCTTTGTTAGATTTAACTAAATTATTTTATCTGATGTCATGTTTATATTTGTGAATGCTTGTATCATATTGAAATTGAAGTTTTTCACAACTTTACACTTACATAACTTGATTAAATTTTGTTAAATGTGTTTTTTGGCTGACATTTTTCATTGTCATCTTTAAGACAGTTTAACAATATTAAATTTTTCATGACCTAGTTATTCTTTACTAAAATTTAATTCTATAGTTGGCTTTATATGTTTCTCAAACTGTTATATTAATAGCAGGCTGATGTTTGTTTTTTAATTTTTCAACTTTGACAAAATTGTTTACAACATCTTTAACAGTTTGAATAGATATTACTACTGACGAAGATAAGTGTAAGTGTTATCGCAACGTTTAGATTGTATAATTTAAAATACACCATTAAAAAACCCAAAAAAGATAAGTATTTTATTATGCTTGATAATGGTGAAAGTTTACATTTTCATATTTAGTTTTTATTCAAAAGTATATTAAGTTTATTGATATCATTTCTAAGACTACCAATTAATTACACGAAATGAGCTGGGTGCAAAATATAGATAATAATCTTCTTTTACGTATAACACATGTAAATACATAAATAATGGAATGCGTTTACTTTAAATAATAGGAATGATAGGAGTCAAAAAAAAAATTCACGTCAATATCCGCTCTATTGAAAAGTATTTTAACCAACTTCTAATATTATTTAAAATGCGAAATTTTGATATTATTTTATTATCTGAAGTAAGTATTAAAGACGATGGAATTAGCAAATTTAATATTGAAGACTACACAAGGATACAAAAATTAAGGAAAGGAAGGGCTGGTGAAGGTTTAATTAAAAATTGTATTCATTATACGGAAATAATTGTAAATAGCGTTAATTCTAAAATTTTAAATTTTCAGATAAAACCAATATAACCTATTATTCTTATACAGACCAACAGAGACACATGTAACAGAATTTGTAGAAGAATTAGACAATATACTAAACCATAATTTAAAGCGTTAAGCTGTATAGTAATTGGAGATGCAAGTATTAATTTATTAGATGTAAATAATACTTAAGTGAACAAATATGAAACATTATTGATTGGCAAAGGATTTACAAACACAATTCAGGACATTACACGGGAAGAAATTTGGGAAGGAGAAATTAAACAATCTCTTATTATAGCTCATGCTTTTATAAGATCTAAATTTACACACGTAAAAACAGCAACAATAATACATAAATTGGTGGACCATTATGCAACTTAATTAAACCTTTGTGTCCCAGCGGTTTCACCACGAACCACACTATTAAATATTTTTCACTAGGCGCCCGACGGCTTCATACCGAAACCAGTAGGAGGAGCGTTTTATATTGGATGCTGCTTGCATGTGCGCAGTGATAATTTGTCATCATTTTCTGACCTAGGTTTTATTTTGGCTGTGTATACAGCGGGTTTGTTTAGTGTTGATATTTTTTGGTGTTTTTTGCTTTTATTCGCTGTCAGGTAAGAAACATTATAGAAACGTTCACTGCAAATATTACTAATTATATGATAACCATTTCTATGTAAAAATATGTACAGAATATGCCATTTTTTTATATAAAAACATGTTGGTTTCACTATGAAACCGGTGGGCCTAACAATGCATTTTCGATTTAAGGTCGAGAAAAAATGATATTGGAGAAATTTTCTCACTTGAATTCTGATGAGATGTTTGCAATATTGGATGAAATTCCCAGTGATAACGAGTCCGAAATTGGGGACGTCAGCGATAATGACGACTTTCAGGAGGCATCACGGCCTACAATGTCAGTCACGATAGATGAAATAGACGAGATAGACCTAAGTAATATACCCATTATTTTTGAAGACGACTCCCTTATTCTTGAGCCGAAAAATGAAGAATGGGAAAGTGAAGATGACTTGCCGCTTTCAACGATTCAACGTTTGGAATTTATGAATAAAAAGATAACATGGACTAGTTCTGCCACATATAGTCTCGGTGATAATCAAATGAAAACTTTTCAAGAAGAAGTGGGACCAGATATTGCCGAAGATGCTGAAACACCCACTGATATTTTTTTGTAACTATTTCCAGAAAGCCTCTTAGAAACGATAGCATTCCAAACCAACTTGTACGCAGTTCAAAAAACCGGCGGTAATGCAGGGACCTTCACGCCTACTGACTTGAAGGAAGTAAAGGATTTTTTGGCGATAAATTTATTTATGGGAATAAAAAAAATGCCTAGTTTACGTGATTACTGGTCTTCCCAATTTGAACTTAGGGATCCCTATATCAGTGAAATAATGTCTCATATTCATCTTAATGACAATACTGTAATTCCAGCTAAAAATTCTCCCGATTATGACAAGTTATGCAAAATTCGCCCCCTCATAAGTAAACTGTCTCAGACCTTTCATGATTCATATAGACCAACAAAAAGTCAATCTGTCGATGAATCTATGATTAGGTTCAAAGGGCGTAGTGCACTAAAGCAGTACATGTAAGAGATTAGGAAGACGGTCAAAAACCACTATTCCGAATCACAAGGTAACTGTGCCTCTGGAAATCCGGTTCGATTCATCCAGTCACTCACATGCCCCAACATGGAACTTGAAGAAGGTGCGCATGGTGTTCCGCCAAAAGCCAATGTCATCGCACAAAATGGATGTGTTCAAGGTATGTTTAATTTTTTACATTTGATCTTGTGGAGCTTTTACCCTATATTTTCTTCTGTTTGTAGGTGCAATGTGTGTTTGTGCCTAAATGACAAGAAAAACTGTTTTGCTGAATTTCATAAGGTTTAGTTTATTTGTAACTTGAAATAAAATATTTTACACTGAAAAGACTTTTATTGCTCACCGGTTTCATCATGAAACCACCGTTTGACAGATCTGTCAAAAACAAAAAAAAATTAGAAAGGGTCAAAAGTCAGTCTAAAAGCTATTTTCTCATCAGAAATCAACATAATAACAGGTCTTTAAACAAAAAAAAAAGTTGAGACAAAGGGTTAAAAAATAATTTTTCAACCATAATACCTTCCAAAAAAAAAACAACGATTACGCGGTTAATCAAGCCATACAAGGGACAGATTTAAAATCTTTAAGGAAGCAAAACCTTAACAATTTAACAAATAATATAATGCGGACGTTTGAAATGATATATAACTCAAACATAAAAAATGAAAGCACAACGAAAAAGGATATCGTCAAAAAAGAATAGATTACAGACAGACTTTATAACAAAATTAAAGAAAAAGACAAATTATTTAGGAAATGGAAATCTAATGTAAATAAAGAAGAGTACAAAGAAGCATATAAAAAGTTTAGAAATGAGTTGAACAATCAACTAAGAAATGCAAAAAACGAATGGCTACGGAAAAGATCTATAAACTGCGATAAAACCAAAATATGGAATGAAATCAACCATGTATTATCAAGAATCAAAATGAAAACGTAGATGAAAGAATTAAAACGACCATCGGAAAAGTACGAAAAGAAGAAATAGTAGTCGGAGAATTTGCAAAGACTTCCTATAACGAAATTAAGATGCTATGCTCTGCATGTTAACATGGAAGTGAAGAAAAAGTTCCGCAAGAAAACCAATATCCTCACTCGTTTTACAGTCCACTGTGTAAAGAAGACGCTATGTCTCCTGGACAAGACAATATCAGAGCGGCAGACATGAAAATGAATAAGGATACGTTCACTACTATTCTTACAGAACTGCTAAACCTGTCAATAAAATTGGGAACTTTTCCAGACCAGATAAAATTGTCAGTAACGAGACCAATATACAAGAAAGGTGATCCTATGGACTATAGAAATTATAGACCGATAAGTATATTGTCTCTAGACAAAATATCCGAAATGTATATCAATGATCATATTAAGCAGTATCTTACACACAATAAAATAATAAATGTAAACCAATATGGGTTTCAAAAAGGAAGAAGCACGGAAACGTTATTGCTGAAAGTGACACACTACATTAACGAGCAATTGGATAAAAACAAGTATACAATAGCAATTTTTATAGATTTCAGGAAAGCCTTTGACACGGTGACTGTAGACATACTGGTTAACTGCTTAAAAAAATTGGAATAACAGGAAAACAAAATAGATGGTTTGAGAGCTACTTAACTCAACAAGCTTTTACGGTAAGAATTGGTAAAATGCATAGCCAACTCAGAAATAATGAATATGGTGTCCCTCAAGGAAGCAACCTGGGCCCAACATTATTTCGGATTTGTATTAATGACATTTTCACAACGGTACGAAAAACGCAGCTTTATATGTACGCCGATGATGCGGTATTAATGTATTCGCATCGTAATGCAGATGACTGCAAATATATAATGCAAGACGAACTAAACAAAATAATTAAATGGGCCCACGACCACTTCGCACATGACTAGAACAAGACCAATACGAATTAAGGCACATAAATGTACATGTCCACAACAAGATAACAAATGCAATTGTCCAACAATAGAAAACACAAGTTGCACAATGTAGGATTGAACATTGATTCCAGACTAAAATACGATAAGCATATAAACTTTATTTATACAAAAATTAAAAATTATGGGATGTTTCTACGTACTTCGAAATATAGTGGATACTAAAACTATGATAGTCACGTACAAGTCGCTAATGGAATCTTTCATTAGGTACGGAATACAGGTATGGATATGTGCAGAAATAAGTCATATAATAAAAATTGAGTCGCTAATATATAGGGTATTAAAATTAGTTTTAAATAACAACAGTTATTATTACGCTCTAACACCGACTGGAAGGTACAAATACTTGCACTTAATAGATTATTACGCAAATGACCAATATTAACATACAACTCACACCTACACAACTCGACATCGAAGATACCTTGTTCCGCGTTATTTCAATAATTACGGCAAAAAACCATGAAATATGGTATACCAACATTATTTAAAAACATTATTCAAACAACAGAAAAAGGTAGAAGTAGTATTTTCAAGAAAGATATTAAAATTTTATTGCAAAATGATTAACCATGTCAGCTCAAACAGATTTACTAGGAACACTTGACTACACTCCTTAATGAATGTCAATTTTGATACATTTAAGTTAAAAATTGTAATTAAATATTGTAAATATATAATGTATTCAGTAAGGCAACCGCTGACATTTAGCGGCACCTTTATATTGTATGATAAAAAGAGGCTAATAAAAGATTACAAAGATTATTGCTATAGAATTTCACGGATAAAAACTAACGTAAAGTAGAATTAGAGTAAATAAGATTGATGACCTCTTAGCTGGTCTTTTAGCACGTCATTCTATTTCGATTACGTGCGAATATTGTAAGGATTTAATGGTAAGCATCGGTCGATGGCTTTTATTTTGCCGATGTGCCTGGTTTATGTGACATAAGTTTGTTTTGAATTTTGCTGTGGAATACTCGCATTTATGTGCTTAGATCCCGATATTTTTGATTATAAACAAACTGGCGCCCTTTGATTTATGACTTTCTCCTAATCACCTACTTTTATGAATTATCCCACATGCAAATTAACATCACGTCTACCATTAACCACTGAGCTACTGACATTCCTTACCGGCTCAATAATTGACAATTTAAGAATAGCGAAAAAATGAAAATGGAAAACAATTGGTGTTATATTTCCAAAACAATCCGCAGTCATTATATCAGCTTTTATATACCATTATTCTTTATGGAAAATTTACACAAAATTTCTGACCACTCTGTACAACATAATAGCAGTTGTGCTAATTCTTTATTGGAAATCACCTCATAAATGTCAATACTTTTAAACACCTTGTATAAGCACTCAGTGAATACACTGTATTGGTTGTCCTTAATTTGATCTTCTTTTTTGCTCATCAAAAAAAAAAAATTAGTCCAGGTATACAAGCTTACAAATAATTAAAACGAAAAAGAAGTGGAAATAAATATGTTATACCAAAATAATTTGAGATGAAAACGGTATGAAGGACTAAACATAACAATTTGCAAAGTTTCAAAGTGGAATTTGTTCCAAATTATTAACAAATATAAGTTAATAAAATCACATCAAAAGTTTCACTTTCCGAAAAGTATATATATATATATATATATATATATATATATATATATATATATATATATATATAGGAGACCCATTAAGCGGGATTGCTCCTATTGAGCAATCTACTATTACAAATACGAAAAATGTCTTATATAAAAGTTGTCCACTGTCATAAACTACACGTTTTAAAATTATTTTCAGAAATGATGGACTTCCGGTTATACCGAAAACTCATGCCAACTTCGTTATTTTAAATAGAACAACCTATATATTATTATACTTTTGAATTCCTCGTGGAATTTAAAGGTCACTTTAATAACCATACTATGGGTCTACGTCGTATTGCTTCTGAGTTATTTGACATTTTGTAGAAAAAATGACGTTTGCAGTGCCTTCGAAAACCTTCAATATCTCGGAGGCTTTGGTTTTTAACTTCCGAAAAGGGTACCGCATCATTCTCATTCATTGCCAAAAATCTTGCTTTTAGAATTCAATAATTTCTATCGCTCCGAAAATATTTTTTTTCAAACATGGATAACTTGATTTTTTTAAATGGAATCACCCATGTTTTGTTACATCAGCGGATAGGATATTAAATTTCCTTTCCATTGATGTAACATTATCGATATTTTGGAGTGATAGTTTTCGACATATTCACATTTTTATCTAATTTCAGTTTTTATTGCGCATTGACGCTGGTTTGAAAAACGTTTGTCAATTGTTTTAAACAACTGATAAGAAACGTCAGTTTCTCGAGGTTCTGTTGTGCTTTGCTGTCTTGTGTATCAGTCAAGGATTTATGCGGTACGGTATCCTGAACGAACACTTCCCCGCTTAAGTGGGCCACCTTGTATATACAGGGTGAGTCATTAGTGCGCCGTCGGAAGATCCTGGCTTTATTATTAAAAATTAAAAAAATGTTATAGCGCCGATCTATATCAGACTTAGATGTGCATCGAATAAAAATAGTTTCATCCCTATAGGGTGTTCCATAATTTCAGGACCGGGCTCAGCTTTGTTTTGTTAAATGGAACCCTATATTTACTTAATTTTATTATTATTTGTCTTGTTGAATGCTAAAAAACGGTACTTCGTTTTTAAATTTATTTTGTGGCGTTGCCAAGTTAGAGCATTTTTTCTTTAAAAAAGTGAAAATTCTTAATATTAACAGTAGAACTGTAAAGTTTGGCAAACGGGTAAACACGACCTTGCTCTATCTTTTGACCTTCATACTTTCTGATTATACTATACTGGGTGTTTAGAAAATATGGTCAATTTTTGCAAATTAGAAATCACCATAACTTTTGTTTTTTAAATGGAACACCCTGTATTTTATCATGTCATCGTGTTCTGTTTTTATTCTCTTACTTTTTTATTAAGCATGTAATATACCTAACGTTACGCATTCTCGAAATATTTAAGATTTGTTGCAAAATTAATGACAGTTGTGACAAACTGGACGGTCTATACAAAAGTAATAAAGCAAACAAAAGAATTTGTATTTGAAAAATCATAAATTATTGAGAAAATTATAATAAGTTATAACTAAATCAAATGCTGGATGTGTCCACCATTTTCTTGAAAGCAGGTGTGAATTCTCCTCAAAAAAGATTCTTCAACATTTCGCAGCGGTTAACCATTTGAAATGCATTCCGTATTCTAATTTGCATATCTTCCTTGGTGGTAGGAGATTTTTGGTATACTAAGCTTTTAATATAACACCACAGGAAAAAATCTAATTTTGTCAGATGAGGAGTCCGAGTTGGCCATCCTGCTGGCCCTCCTCTCCCAATCCATTTATTGGGAAACGTTCTCTAACAGTGCTATAGTGGGGAGGCGCACCATCCTGCTGAAACCACATCCTTTGACGTATGTCTAACGCAATTCTTCAAGGAGCGGAGGTAACTCATTTTGAAGAAATTCAAGATAGGTTTGACCATTAATGTTTCTTTCAAAAAAGTAAGGTCCAATTATATGGTTCCCTACTATCTCGCCCCACACATTCAAAGACCAGCGATACTGATGATCTATTCTTCTAATAGCGTGGGGATTTTTGTTGTCATAATAATGGAAATTATGCCTGTTCACAAAACCATTTTTGTGAAAGTTTGCTTCGTCGGTCATCAAAATGTGTTTAAAGAAATCATTGTCCTGTCCTAATCGTTTCAGTGCCCACTGGGAGAATTCCAAGCGTCTTTGAAAATCATTTGCATTCAGCTCTTGGACTAGTTGAAAACGGTATGGATGAAATTTATTTTTTCGAATAATCTTGGAAACACTAGTTTGACTAATACCTAAATCAGCACTGAGGTTTCTTGTGCTAACGTTTGGATTTTCCACTAAACTGGTTAGTACCACAAATACGTTTTCTTCGTTTATAACCCTTTTTTCTCGTTCTTTTCTTTTGTATTGTACATGTCCTGTTCTTTCAAATATTTCTTTGAGTTTTTCAAATATCCTTGGATCAGGATGCCTGCGCTCAGGAAATCGTTGTTGATAAATTCTGGAAGCAGGAAATGAATTTCTTTCACCTTCGCCCAAAGCGCAGACCATGTCAATACATTCATCTTGTGAAAATTTCATTTTTTACACTAAACTGAGGAACTAGTGAATGACGTTTAAGCCAAACGTCAGGAATTATAAATCGCAGGCCTAGTCTGTGCCCTTTTTACACTTATTGCCATATTATAAAATTATGATTTTAAAAACTTGAATAAGAAGTAAACCTTTGTCCATTAGTGTTTATTGGACCATATTGTCAACAAGACATTTACGATTTGTAAATATTCAAAGCAAATTAATTTTGCAACAAATCTGAAATATTTCGAGAACGCGTAACGTTAGGTATATATGCTTAATAAAAAAGTAAGAGAATTAAAAACAGAACACGATGCCATGATAAAATACAGGGTGTTCCATTTAAAAATCAAAAGTTATGGTCATTTGAAATTTGCATTAATTGAACATATTTTGTAAACACCCAGTACAGTATAATCAGGAAGTATGAAGGTCAAAAGATAAAGCAAAGTCTTGTTTACCCGTTTGCCAAACCTTACACTTGTACTGTTAATATTATAGTCTTCAGAACAATTTAAGTAAAGGTATAAATTTTCACTTTTTTAAAGAAAAAATGCTCTAACTTGGCAACGCCACAAAATAAATTTAAAAACGAAGTACCGTTTTCTAGCATTCAACAAGACAAATAATAATAAAATTAAATAAATATAGGGGTTCCATTTAACAAAACAAAGCTGAGTCCGGTCCTGCAATTATGGAACACCCTATAGGGATGAAATTATTTTTATTCGATGCACATCTAAGTCTGATATAGATCGGCGCTATAACATTTTTTTAATTTTTAATAATAAAGCCAGGATCTTCCGACGGCGCACTAATGACTCACCCTGTATATACAGGGTGGCCCACTTAAGCGGGGAAGTGTTCGTTCAGGATACCGTACCGCATAAATCCTTGACTGATACACAAGACAGCAAAGCACAACAGAAGCTCGAGAAACTGACGTTGCTTATCAGTTGTTTAAAACAATTGACAAACGTTTTTCAAACCAGCGTCAATGCGCAATAAAAACTGAAATTAGATAAAAATGTGAATATGTCGAAAACTATCACTCCAAAATATCGATAATGTTACATCAATGGAAAGGAAATTTAAAATTTAATACCCTGTATATATATATATATATATATATATATATATATATAATATATATATATATATATATATATATATATATATATATATATATATATTTGTATAAATTTGGATTATGTAACTGTGCCTTATTAAAATTTAAACTTATTATTAACTGTAGTATACCTCTAGCTATGGGCCCTTAGTATACCTCACACGCATTTTACTTTTTACTTAAACAGTGTAAATAGTCGAACAATAAATTCCTTTTATGATGAAAAAGCAAAAAGAGTATTTAAAATGCATATACACACGTGTTGTAATAATCAATAGAGCTGTGCAGGGTCCGGTGCACATAAAGGACTCAATCAATTAACTACCATTGGGTATAGTTGTATTTTCATGTGTACCTAACGTATATGTAACCAATGCTGACCTATATTAGCAGAAAAATCACGCTTTCCTAGTTTTCACCTGACTCTATAACTCAGTTCGCCCGTCTGTTAATGAATCTATTTTGCACTCGATGTTCGATAATTGATTTTGCGATGGGGAAACAATACCATTATTTTAAAATAGGTTCGTTGTGTTTATCAACAGCAACGAGAGTATGTTAAAAGCGTATTGAAAACATGGTAAATAAACGACAAATGTTATCCTAAAAGGAAATGTGCTTGAGAACTTTTATTGAATCAATCGATTATAAATTGAATTGCCAACACAGTCGTGTATCAAAGGGCAGCACAATCCATATATAATACAAATATTGGTGTTCATTTTTCAGAGGCACACCATTATTTTGAAATGACATTTCGTAAAGAACCAACTAAAACATTATTTTTATTGCGAACCTTTATAGACTTGCTTCTTTAGAATTTAGTATATAAATATCGCATGTGAAGCGTACCTTTATAGGGTATAAGTAATTTTGTAATCCCAAGAACAATTAAAAGTTAAGCAATATAGTGTAAAACGTGCAAAAAGGTCTTTTGATGTGTAAGTTATGGGCATTAGTACCGTCTTTATAAGCAACACCCTCTTGCTAAACAGTGAAAATAAAAGGTATTTTCTTCGGAAATCTTTCATTGTGTAGGAAATCAAAGCTTAGTTTCCAAAAACTCTTAAGTAACTTTATATGTGTAAAATGAGAAGTATATTGATTTTCAAGTATTCCGTGTTTTATTTCAAACACGATATTGTCTTCTAAAGGAAATATAAGGGATTATCCACGTAATGCAAAGAAGTAATTTGAACATTAACAAATCTAAAATTAAATTAATTTATTTACAATAATTTAGACACAAACAAGAATTGCTTTTCAACAGTAGAAAAGGATTCATAAAGCTCTGAAGGATTATTTAACTCATTTTAACTTTGTGAAAGTTCATAATATCTTGCAAAACGATTACAAAAGTATTAGGTATTTGATGGACGTTTTAAAATCATAATATCTCCTGGTTTAATTTAGAGTTAAATTTGCAAACTTGTTATTTATGAAATGTAGGATCAATCACACAAAGATTTGCACTAAAACGAATGAAATATATGCCGTTCACGTTACAGTATTCTATGGACTATAGTATTTTATTCATTTTCAATTTAAATTTGAAACTAAATCTTTTAATACGGATTGTGCATTTGAATTGAAAAAGGGATAATAGTAGAATGAATAATAACACAATACTCCTCATTCTCGTTATAGATGCATCAATTGTTTAATATCTAACCTGCATACTACAAAAATAATACAATATAACCTTTTTCTACTCCTATATACGTAACACGAGCAACGAGATTCTACTACATGTGTTAATATTCCATTACCTAATATAGTTATGAATATATAAGAAAATGCGTTTTTTTTCAAAGCACCTTTGCTCGTAAAATAAATTTAACAAAAATTTGGCAGATCCGAGATATTTTAGCTGACAATCTGTGCATCGACCTTGAAAAATCTGGAGTACTGGATCTATGGCAGGACCAGTAACAAAAAAAGAAACATTCACGTACCACATAAAATTAAAAAGCACCCAACGCGTTTCTACAGCTAAGCTATCGTCATCAGCAGTCGACCGTTGATGATGATAGTTTAGCTATTAAAACATATTCTGTTTTTTAATTTTGTGTAGTACATGGGTGTATTTTATTTCTCCCAGCATCGAGTTTAACTACAATTCGATGCGTACATTTTAAGTGAACGTGACTACCTACACACACGTACACACACACACACGCACACACACACATACCCGCACCCTCACACGCACACACACGCTGCAACGGGCGTAATACCCTTGGATATTACTTCTGTCGGTTTAAACCCGCTCCAAAGAATAAGATTTGAGTTCTTTTAAACTTTTTTATAATTTCAACATTATTGAATCAAATTTAATGGTGTTATCGTGAAACTTAAGATGATTATTCTTTATTACGTTTTATTTAAAACTGAATGGGTTCAATTTCTAAAGATCATTTACTAGTTAAATTTTAGATCGCTTGCCATTTAATTCCAGTTTGCGTAAACTAATTTTAAGATTTACGTTTGTGAATTCCTTTCTTAATTGGGTGCGACGGCTAGCTCAAAGTTAAAATAAAGAACTGATCACTTATGCTCATTTCGATTTATTTATTTATCTGGATTCCTACTGCGTTGACCTCTTTCTGCATTTACATATTCAATGTTTGTATAAACCTTTAACATTAATAACGTTTAGCAATAAAAGTAAATGAAACGTTATACACATCTAATTAAATTCCAAATAGCAACGAAAATGCATCAATACATTGTTTACAAACATATATAAGAATCAAACCTATAATCCAATAATAACCTTCTTAAAACATATAACAAATAAAATATCAGAATTAAACTAATTTTTTTCATTTAATTATGATGTTTAAATTTAAAGTTTAGAGGAAATCAAACACTGAAATATTTTATTATAAGTTTTGTTATAAACGAATAAGTTCAAAGATTAAAAATTATTATTAATTTTATTAAATACATAAATAAGAAGTTTACCTCGAGTAAGATTAGAACCTACGACCTGTACTTTGCTAGAGTACCGCGCTAACCAACTGCACCATCGAGATTCAAACACACATCGATGTAAATTTTGTCTTTGTACATACATAAACAGAAAATTTACATCGATTGCGCAGTTGGTTAGCTACAAACTACAATATCACATCGTATTACTCATCATTAACTCTTCGAGCTATTATTCTTTATACTTTGATTTACCAATTTGAATCGATTACTGTCTTTTATATTTATTGTTCACTGTTTAAACACAATTGATTATTGTTCTGATACACACAAACGCGTTATCTTCACCTATTACGTCACCTTTAATGCAAATCTCAAATTATGGTGTAATCCTTTGTATTATCACCAACTTACCTAACCTGTAGTTTTTATTATTTTAAAGGAAAGCAATTTTTTACTTCTTCCCTATTGTAGAGCTAATTAATCCTTATTTGTAATTTTCACACTTTATGGAGCCGCGTAACTTTACAATGACACTTATGGTGCGGCGTCAATCAACCGACAACAACAACCCTGATCGCTTATTTTATGTGACTCTTACTAGTCGCTTACTTAACGCGACTATTTTAAAAACTGTACATTATTACCATGACAGCGTCTTATCCCTTCCAACACCTCAATCTTAATATTAATTACATTTAAATACAAATAAACAATAATCATTTCTTTATCCAGACATCTAATTTCGTATCATTTAGCGCGAACTTTTCATGTTTATAAAGTTCCCGTTACAACGCATACGCACACGCACGCGCACGCACACGCACACGCACACGCACACGCACACGGACACGCACACGCACACGCACACGCACACGCACATGCACACGCACACGCACACTCTCACACACACACACACACACACACAAACACACACGCGCGCGCGCGCGCTCATACACACACATACAGGAACAAATGGAAAAAGATGATGATGGTATATAGAATGCTGGAAACGTGTAAAATCCTTAAAAACTGAACATCAATTCCTTTCACGAAATATCTTTATTGTGTATTATTTACGTGTAATTTATTTATCAGCACATTATAAATACATCTGGGCAATAATATAGTTTGATTCAAGCAAAGTTGGGTATGACTCATTCTTATAATTACAAGAACTAAGATTTAGGCGACGTAAGTCTCATTAAATCAGCTAAGTATCTTTTAGTTAATATTTATACCGGCAGATGTCTCCACATAAATTTCTATAAAATGTCAGAGACAGTTGAAAATTATTGAATTTTTATAAAAATTTGGACTCGAAACATTATTCATTATGCGATTGGAATTTTGTGAAGATATGATGGACCGGGCTAATGAAAATGAAAGATTTATTGAAAACATTTTGTTTACCGACGAGTGTTCTTTTAACTTACATGGCCATCACATCCGCCTGTCGCTGTTGGTTACTCTTGGGAAAACACATTAGTATTCCTTGCCGGACACAATACCTCCAAAAAGTTAGTGTGTGGGCAGGAATTTTAAGTAATTCCATAATTGGCCCATTTTTTATCAACGGAAACTTGAATGCGGACAAATATTTAGAGCTGTTGAGAAACCAGATAGTTTCAGCTGTTCAACGTTTCAATATAAATTTTGATGACATTTGGTATCAATAAGATGGCTGTCCAGCTCATACTGCAATAAGGGTTCAACAGTTTTTGGAAACTACGTTCCCTAACCGTATTATTAGTGGAAAAGGTACTATTAAATATCCTCCTCGGGCACCTGATATCGCGCCGAACGACTTTTTTGTTTGGGGATACGTATCCCAGCAAATTTATGGGCACAGGCTTGAACATGCTAACAATTTGGACGAATTTCGTGTCAAAATTACAGACTCTTTAAACAGCATCACACAAGAAATGTTAGAAAACACACGAACTCTACTTTATCACAGATTGGGTTGCTGCCTTGCGCAAGGTGGATATCTTTTCGAAAAACTTATAAAGTAGAGTTTCGAAAAAAGTGTACTCTGTTCATTTTTAAAAATAGTTGGTTTTTCAATAAGAATTATAATGCTAAAGTTAAACTTTAAACTTAAGTTATACTATCAATGTAAATGTTAATGTTTTTGTTTGTAGCTCTCGTAAGTTTCTTCTTAATTCTTCTTACGAGTAATAATCGAACCATGTCATAAATTCGCAATTACAGTAAACTTCGTTGTTTGAGGTATTATCATTTAATGTTTAAGTGTAAAGTATTCACTTAATATTATTATAAGTTTTTGTTATGGACGAATAAGTTCAAAGGTAATATGTAATTAAAAATTATTATTAATTTTAATTTATTAAATACATAAATAAAAAGTTTACCTCGAGTAGGATTCGAACCTACGACCTGTACTTTGCTAGAGTACCGCGCTACCAACTGCGTATAGTTCATATTTTGTGCCCACATACAAATATGTACAAGTGGCAACATCGGTAAAGTTATGTCTCTCTCACTCTCATATAATGCTTATTGGGTTTCTTTCTAGCTTATTATAAGTCAGACCCGCAATAATGTCCTTCCATACCTGTATATACATGGACGGAACCATCATTATATTTTTATATGTAAAATACTGCTTACAATCATCCCTAGAACCAATATTTGCAAACGCTCTTACTGCTTTTTTTTTGTAATCTAAATATTCTAAAATTTATTGCCTTAAAAAATGATTCCGAAACTAATGAATGTGCGAATAAAAGAAAAATAGCGGCTTGCGGTGTTTGATAATAAGAATATGTTAGACGAACGCACGAAACTCTCGGTAAACATAATAATGGAATTTCTGAGAATATGCATTAGAACTACATATTTCCAGGTAGAAGACAAATTCTACCAACAAGAGCGTGGGATGGCGATAGGTTCCCCACTATCAGCCATAGTGAGCTATATATATATATATATATATATATATATATATATATATATATATATATATATATATTGTGTGACTTTGAAGACCAAGCGATATCGAAATTCACAAAGAAACCAAGGATGTGGTTTGGATACGTGGACGATACTTTCGTAGTTTGGCAACACGGCAAGCATAAGCTAGATAAATTTCTAGATCATCTAAATAGCCGCGTACCCTCCATAAAATTCATAATGGAATTGGAGTCGGAACAAAAACTTCCATTCCTGGATGTACTTGTATACTGGAATTACAACACTTTCACGACAAGTGTATACAGGAAACCTACCCACACGGTGAGGTACCTACACTACAACTCCAATCACCACAAAAGAGTGAAGTTACTAGTGGAAAAATGCTTGTACGATAGACCAAAAACAATATGCTCAAAACAAGAGGACTTGAACAAAGAAAAAGAAAATACCGCTAGAACACTCAAAGAAAATGGCTACCCCGATCTAACACCTAACCTAAACAGGGACAGGGTAACCGAAAAAGAAGAACCTAAATATGCAACGATATTACCATATGTACAAGGTACCTCAGACAAAATACGAAGGATAGGCAGCAAATACAAAATACGCACTGCCTTCAAATAGACGAGAACGGTCAGAAGAATACTAACCAAAACCAAACCATATAATGAAGACAGAATTCCAAGAATTTTGTATACAACCTACCATGCGAATGCGGCAGAGCATACATAGGAGAGCGCAGTAGACCACTCAAAGTGAGAACGCAGCAACATAAGAGCAACGTCCGCAATGTTATGTTATGTATGTTATCCAATTGGATAACATACAGATAGTGGCAAAGGACGAAAACACAACTCGTCGGAAACTCAAAGAAACCACATACATCGCACTAGCAGAAAATCCAATAAGCCAAGCTAGTTTGGAAATGAAACCCATATGGATTCCAATAATGCGATATAATCAATGCAGTTTGAAGATACTTTTGTTACTCGAGTAGAATTGAAAATACAGATTTTAAAGCCATACATTTTAAATATATTTAGAAGGTAATTTCCATTCTCGTTAAGTTGATTAAAGTTAAAATCACCTAAAACTATAATGTTTTTGGACATATTAATGAAATGCATTAGTAATCTGTCCAGATGGTAAAAAAATAATAATCGATCCTAAACAAAGTCTATATAATGTAATTATTAATAATTTATTACTTATTATTTCTACTGCAGATAATTGAACATTGATTTCAACAGAAAAGTATCTTTTTACGAATATGCTTACCCCTCCGTCCGCACGATTAGCTCTATAATAATAGTTACCTAAAGAAAAGCTATGTATATTCGCAGTACTTTATCTGTGGTTCAGTCATCCAATCTTCCGAAATACAAGGTACATTAAACAGTGGCGAAACTAGGGGGGGTGCAAGGTGTGCCAGGCGCACCCCAGGCAAGCCGTGACACACCCCAGAAAAACAGAGCACTTCCCCATTTTTCATTCTTATCTTAAATTCCATCTAACAACTTAATTCGTTAAATCTTAAACCATTGCGATAAATGAACGAGTAGTAATAGTGACGTAGTGATAAGTACAATTATTAATTATTATTTATTATGTAAGGACATTAGAATATTCGTCATTCGAGCATAAGTTGTACCGGTGAAATAATATTTGTTTAGCTAAGCGGCGCGGCGGCGGTAGACTGCTGACTGTGACTGTGCTGCTCTTGGAATTGTTTTGGTTCATGATATTGATATGCGTAGAGTGTTGATGTATAAACAATAGCATGTATAGTTCCTCTTTCACGATGTAGTAAACCCAGCAAGCATAAATACGCCGCAAAGATTAGTAGATTAGATTAGTTTACATACAGTCTACATTAACATTCTAAAAGATAACTTTTTATAAAGGAAGCGAGACTTGAAACTTAAAAATAGTGTAACATACCGGAAATGGTGACTCGTTATTCCGAACAATCTAGATGTATGAATCATAATTACGATGCCTCGGCAGACGCAGACAGCAGCTTACTTAAATTATTAGTCATCGAACTTCTAGAAGATTCGAGAAGGGTTGCTTGCGTCATCGGTACCTATATAAGCAACGCTGCAACGCACGATGAATTCATGGGGTTAGTACTTGTTACAGTTATGTTTAATGTTTTATGTAATATTATTATTATTATTATTATTATTATGAGCCAAGTGCCAATATAACCTGTGTTCGGTGTTCCATGTTCTGAGTCTTCTGTGCTGACAGCACCGTGCTGTGTGAAATAAACCATCAAAGCAAACAAATAGCCACTGCCAAGGCCAACTGCCACAAACAACTAAGGACTAAGGTAATTTTACTTATTTGTATGTTTGTTTTAGGGTATTATAAGATGTTAAAAATTTGATGGGTGATAAAAAAGGAAAGATTGCATTACAAGTTTCAGCTAATAATAATAATAATAATAGTTTAAAGTTAAAACTGCAAAGGGATTTTGATTTGTACCTTCTTTCACACCTTTTACTTGTTTCCCCATCAGTGTCCGAGTAGTTAGCTTCGGTGTTCATAAATTTGTTTTTATTTGAATTTGCGTTGCAGATTGCAGATTTTGGGCGGTTTGAACATGAAGAAATTCAAAGACATACGATCGTTTTTCAAATCTGCCACAAATCAACCCGACAAAGATGAGACTGAGACAAGGCAAACGTCTACTCCAGTATGTGACTCAACAACAAATATTGAGATAGCTTGTGATTTAACAAAATCTTCAACTTCAAATATAAAAAATGTTAGTGGAGGCATACGAGAAGATGTAAATAAAGCCGCTGAAGAAGGGCAAGGTAGCAAAACATCCGATGTTTTTACATCTGTAGAAACAAATCAAAGAGGACGAAATGATCCAGAAGATCAAGATCTGGGAACTCTTGATAGTGGTCCTTCGCAGCCAAGGGGCCCAAGGGTTGTTTTTCCAAAAAGTTCATTTGGAGATAGACGGAGATCGTTTTCGTCTCAATTCTTTGATACTTATCAGTGGCTTGAATATATTGTGAAGCTAGATAAAGCGTTCTGCTTTGTCTGCAGACATTTTCGGCATTCTGCAAATATTCGAGATCAAAATGAAAAGTTTTCGATTAATGGGTTCAGTAATTGGAGGAAACTAAGTGAGTCGCTGAAAAAACATGACACCTCTTTGGCTCACAGTGACTGTATGCAAAGGTTTGTAGGCTACAAGCATTCCTTGAAGGCCGGAGATGTTCATAGGAAGCCATACAACATGAAGAAATGATAATACAGAACCGAGATTATATGATAAAATTAATCGATATGATTTTATACTTGACACGTCAAGGGCTGCCACTCCGAGGACACCGAGAAGACGCAACATCTACTAACCGAGGAAATTTTCTGGAGTTGGGTGAACTTATGGCAAAACATGACACGAATTTTTCGATGCATCTAGACAGACATATCAGTTATTGTAGTTCCAAAATACAAAATGAAATAATAAGCATCGCATCTGAACTTGTTATTGAACAGATTGTAGAAGAAGTGCGGCAATGTGGTTTTTTTCGATAATGGTTGATGAAGCTAGGTGCTACAAACAAGAACAATTGTCCGTGGCAGTCAGATATACCGTAGGCTTGGAAGTTGAGGAACGTTTTTTTGGTTTCGTAGATTGTTCTTCTTCTAGAGATGCCGAGGGTTTAAAAATACTTATTAAAAAGTAGCTAAGTAAATGCAGTTTGTTGAGTAACGCCATATTAATTGGCCAATCTTATGATGGAGCCAGTGTTATGTCTAGGAAATACCAAGGACTGCAAGCCAAAATAAGGGAGCATCATCCACAAGCCATTTACTTTCATTGCTTGGCACACAGGATGAACTTGGTAATTGTCGACAGTTGTGCTAAGGTGTCTACTGCAGCTGCATTTTTCAACACTCTGGAGGCAATATACGTTCACTTTTCTCAACCCGGTCATCACTCTCATCTCATAAACTCCCGTGATGCTCTAGGTATAAAGTCGGGAGCGAAATGGGAAGTCTTAGCAATACCAGGTGGAGTTGTCGATATGAAAATTGCAAATCTTTTTTGAAACATTTCCAGGCAATTCGAAATGCTCTGGATGAGGAAATTGAACAAGGGCGAGACAAAACTTCTGTAAAAGCACTTGGAATACAGGCATCAATGATAAAGCCACAATTTATCGTTTGTTTGTTCGTCTTCCATTCAGTGTTAATGATCGCAAATGTACTGAGTAAATATTTTCAGAGAAAACATGCCACACTAGGTCAGGCTAGTGATATCATAGATAGCACTATAAGTAGCTTTGAAGAGAAGAGGAACAAATTTGAGGACCTGTGGAGTGAAATAGAAAAATTCTCAGGAGAACAAGACATTTGTTTGGAGCCTTTAAGGGTTTCAAAAAAAAGGAAGCAACCACAAAGGCTTAATGAATATCTATCTGACTCAACCCTGGGTAAATCATTTCTGATCAACATACCTGCAGGAACTACAGCTCCCGAATACTGGAAAGTCAACATTTACTACCAAGTCATGGACAACGTGATTGGCAATATGAAAAAACGATTTGAAAATCTTCCCCTTGCAAGATCGATTGATTCCTTTATGAAGCTAGATTTGGATCAAGCATTTGAGTTCGTCGCCAATTATCAGAGGGCCTTTAATATCGAAATCTCAACACTTCAAGCTGAAGTTTTAGTGATACGAAATTTATTCAAAAATAAAAATCTTGAAATCACGTTGGAAAATCTAAAAGTTCAAGTGAAGGGGGATCTGACTCCAAATCTTTACAAATTACTACTAATTGCTGTACGCCTTCCAATCAGTTCAACTGGTTGCGAAAGAAGTTTCTCCGCTATGAGGCGGATAAAAACATAGCTGAGAACCACAATGGTACAAGATAGATTTTAAAATTTATCACTTCTCTGTATCGAAAATGCTTTAGTTAAGCAGAAATTGTCGGCTGAACAAGTTCTCTCTGTTTTTATAAAAACAGATAGAAAACTAAAATTAGTTTGAAGTTTTTTTTATTCATACTTAAATGTTATATTTCCTAAACAAGAAAGTCTTTTACTTAAAGTAGGTATATAACAAACCATGATGATGAAAACCAAAACTGTTTAAAATTGAGAGTGAAAACAAGATTGACGTAGTTTTCATGCGCTTGCATCTATAAAAAAGTGGTGTGTACGCCCCAACAAAATTTTTATACGCACCCCTCCCTAAAAAGAGCCCGTGGAGCCTGCCCCCCCCCCCCCAGAAAAATGTTGTAGTTTCGCTACTGAGTCATTAAATTTAACTCGTCAATTTTATTAGAAAGACACTGGATGTTAATGTGGTAAACACCGAAATTATTGTTAAAATTTTTTTTAGTCTAATTTCTGCAATGCACTTGTCCATTATTTTTGATGTACAATCAGTGCCTCTAATTACCATTATTGTATGTACTTGGGTCATTGTCGTTAGGGATAAAAATAAAGATTAATTTTATCTTCATTTACTATGGGTTTACTCAAGATTGGTGTTAAGTGAACAGTAGAAACCTTGTTTATATATGGCTGTTTAGTTGTGTAGTTCACTGCTTTGCAATCTATTTTGATTGAATTATGAGTAGACTGTGTCGTGTTTAAAATATGAGGCGTTTAGATTAATCTTGCGATTGTAATTTATAAGTTTAGTTAACACGGTTAGTAGCCTTACTTTATTTCTTTTATTTAAATGAATATTTTTTGTAGTATAAGTACTTTGATTTATTAAATCAATAAACTTTACGTTCCATACAGAACTTATTTGATAAACTTGTTTAAAACCAGCACAGTAAGGAATAGTAGTACAAGGTTTGTTTTTTTCCAAGTAACATATTAAATAATTTAGGGCTTTTGGGTTTATTTTACACCCTTTTACAGCATTATTAGTTTCTGGTATTATAGCAACATAGTCGTTTTTCCTAAAGTCTACAAATATTGCCATTTTCAACGACCGGTTCAAATGTAGCATTTGGCTTAAACAGACTTAATACGTTGACACCGTTTAATAATGGGCTCAATACGTCAATTGCACCACGACCGTGACTGTCAGTTAGAAATATAAACCTAGGTGCGTTTTCTGTTCGACTGGAGAAACCGTTTACTTTAGTAACTTTCTTGTTATTTGGAATTTTATCTCTCGGGATTGTTTCGTTAGTAGGAATTATTTCTCCATTAGTATTTTTTAGTTCATCCATAAGTGATTTGTTATTACATGTGGCATCATAATAGTTGTTTTGACTTTTGAAAGTGCCAATTGTACATGTAATTGAGACTCCTGACTCTGAATTAGTTTCGTCCATTACAGTAGTTTTATACCCTTTGGTGCCGAAGTCAGTTTCTGTGGCTGCTATCTTAAATTTTTTAATTGGAGTAGAAACACTTTCTTCATCTAATAAAATACTTAATTTATGTTCTAATTTTTCAACTTTGACAGATTGTTTTCAACATCATTAACAATTTTAATAGATGTTACTACTGACGAAGATAACTGTAAGTGTTATCGAAACGTTTAGATTGTATAATTTAAGATACACCATTAAAAAACCAAAAAGATAAGTATTTTATTATGTGTGATAATGGCGAAAAACATTTTCATACTTCCTTTGTCTGTTTGCGTCGATTTCATTACATTGATTACAGCATTGATTATGCTAAATAGTTGTAAATATTGGTAATCACCCATAGCTACATCTTTTACGAGATGAATGTTTATTCGTACCGTCAGGTTAGTGTTGTTTTTTTAGGATTAGTGTGTTCATTTAGGTTAGTTCGTTCATCGTTTATTTTTTTTTAATCTTATCGTTCGTTAACTTAGACTAGTCATTAGTATTAGTATAGATGTTTCCTAGTAAGTGTGTGTGCGGAGTGTCATCTGTATTTGAACGCCCTGTTTATATATAACTACTTTTTTCTTTTTATTCTTTTTTTTGCTAGTGACTCAATTCACACTAACGAAGCTTATTGACTTTTTTTGTATTCATCAAGGTACAAGTGAAAGTAACAATAGATTGTTTGATTTACCTAAGTTGTAGAGGTTTTCGGGTTAAACTTTTCGTATGGCCATTTAGATTCGATCTCTGAAATTGGCAATTATATATTTTGTGGATTAATCAGTTGTAAATAGGAAATTTTTAAGTTGAATCTAAATTAGTTTTTTGTGACTTTTTTATAAAAGGTTTCGTTAAAGTAAAATGTAGTTGTATATAAGAAAAGTTCGCATTTAAATTGCAGGATGTTTAGCTTGTTTAAGCAGGGGCTGTTGCAATTAGTTTTACTTATTGCTTTTCAGTAATTGACGTCGTTTATCTGCCGGAGTGTAGTATTTCAATCCATTAGTGTTAAGTAATTATCGTTATCGTTAAGGGAATAAATCTGTGTACGACAATTTTCACTTGAGTCGTGCATGCCGCAGCGTTAGCAGTGTTTCGATTAGGTTAAAGTTTGGTTGAGAAATATGGTGCAATATTATGTAGAGGGGGAGAGCCTATTTGTTTGCGCGGTTAACTGCGCGGGGATTCTTGATGTGACTTTCGTGAGTAAATGATGAGATCTGTGAGTTGGGGCGTGCCCTTTTTTTGAATACCAGGAGGACCGAACCTTTCGGAGAAGTTGTCTGCAAGTAAAGCACCAGTTTGGTGGATATTTGTGTAGACATTCATCCCTCCTGGGTATTTCTTTTAAAGTTACGGAACGTGGGGTCAATTGACGAACATTTCACAAAGGAATGTGTTTATATAAGTGCATTTTGGTGGTGAATTTTGAGACGCGCTACATGCGCATTGATATTATCTAATAAACCATTGTGAAGTCACAACGTTTTGTTTCCCCCGTAATCAGCTGCAACAGACGAAAGTCTCACTGTAACAACAGACTTGTAAATAGAACTAGCGAATTAATTGAACATTAAGCAGAAGTGTGTAAATATCTCGTGCATAAAAGCTATTCGTTATGTGCACATAAACTAGATAACGTCCTGGCCAATTAACTTAAGCCTATCGCTATTGAAATTTAAGACACAATTTTTACAATTTCTTCTGATGAATAAATCTTTTAGCAATAATTTGATGATCAATGATCTCATGCACGTGATAAAAAAAAGTAATCCACTCTTCAAATTCATTAGCATTTAATCCTGTTGCCAGTTTTAAGTCGTAAGCCTCTAAAAACAAGCAAATTCTAATGAATAGTAACGATCAAGGACCTTTACTCAGAACTCGTTAAACTTTCATAACCTTCACTTTTACTTCCACCAAATAAGCAACAAAGCGTTACTCGTTGATGGTATTGTCAGGTTGCGTTGACGCACCCTGTATATAGGATGTTATAATGACGTGTATTACGTGTTTTGAGCACGAGTGTATTGAGTTTGAATGGAAAAAAATTTTTTGTGTGTATAATGTATGTGGGTGTATGATACGCCACTGGAAATTTACGGGAAATATAATTATGTATGTAGATACGTGTATTTGAATGTTATAGAGACTTTAGTGTTGGAATAATTAGATTTTGATGAATGTAAATGTGAAGAGAAATTTGTCCATGGGACGATAATGCTTTCCACTGGATTGCTTCTGTTTTGCTGCTGATAAAGAAAGGAATGTTGTTGGATAGATGGGTAATCTTGATTAGAAAATGTGAAGAATAAGTGTAGAATGTTTTAGAAAATATGTAGAGAAAGATTGGGTATGTTTAAGTATTAATTTCAGGAAGTTTTGTAATGTTGTGCAATTGTTTTGAGAATAAATGTGTGTATATGGAATTTGGGACATTAGACTGTACTGATTTTTGCAAATGTTGCGGAACGAGATCGAGCGCAAGTTGGAGATAAGTGTTAAAAGTTGCGTAATGGTCCAGAGGGGCCACTGAATGAATGTAGTGACGAAAGATGATTTCTTCGTGAAGTAATTGTAAAATTTGTAAGTGAAAACAAATATGGCGATGTATTGTAATTACACGCGTGCTTGTATAGAGGGAAGCAGTTGTTGGAAGTATGTAGTTTTGAATGAATATTATTGGAGAATATAACGCGGAAGGAAGACATGTTTAAAGATGGATGACTGAAGTGATAAATAGGGAAGTCAGAGATTGACGAGAGTTAGTTAGTTGAAGTTAGAGGTAGGCAGTTAAGCTTGCGGGTTTTGGCTGTTGCTTGTGGTGAAGGTTGGCGGAAGGCGCGTGCGAGGTAGTGTGGGATAGACTGTGACGATGTTGCAGTAATTGTTTAATTAACTGCGTTACCCGAACCGGGGATAAATTGAAAAAGACATTCATAAACAATACCATAGTTAAAATTGAAGTTGAAGGTAAAAATTAGTTTGTTTATCTTCAAGAAAATAATAGTGCGTAAGCAGATTTGAATAAAGATAGCAGATGTTATGTTAAAGTATTAAGTGCGGCGCGCTTGTAACGAGATTCAGCTACAAGTATTTGAGACCACCTGTTAAGTGAACGAAGGTTCATTGTATATTAAGCCAAAGTTAAGTAACGTTATATGACATTGAAAGTTTATTTGTATAAAGGACTAAATTGTTTTAAAAGTTGTTAAGAAATTTTGAAAAGGCAACCATATGTTTATCGTTATTATATGTGTTTGGGTAGTAATAACCTCGCTAGTGAACAATTCGCGGGTGCATAAAAAGGAATAAGTTTTGTGGAGCATTTGTTATGTGCTTCAGCCAAATTTAAGGATTACAAATATTGGATGTACGAGAATAAAGAAGAAAGAAAAGAAAGGATTAATGGACAATTTTAAGTAAGAATTAGATTTAAGATTATGAAGAACTCATTTAAGCACGTTTATCTTTTGGTAGATTTATTTGTGTATTGTTGGTTAAGTATTAATTTAGTTTCGAAAGATAATCGTTCTTGAGTAATATTGTATCGTATTGTTTTTTTGTTAGTAGTAAGGATTTTTGCAGTAAGGCAAATTAGTATTTTTGGTGGTTTAAGATTTCCACCAAGCGAGTGTAATATATGTAAATATTTGTGTTTTATTTTATTCTGTATAGGACAATATAGTTACCGTTGGTTGTTATTTTGTTGTTATTCATTTATTGGGTGACCTACTTTCGACAATTACAGAAGTAAGCTTTAATATTTTGATCTGCTTTTATTTAGAAGTTTTCAAAATTAATTATCGAATATTGAATGACAAGATGTTTTATTCATTAATAAATAGGAACCTAACGTTATATGTGTATACGAGGGATACGCAGAAAATATTCAGTTACCGTATTATAACTTTTGTTTTGGATATTTTAGTTTACGAGGTGTGTTCAAAAAGTTGTTAATGACCTGGGTAGTGCTAAATTTATTTGAGTTGAATTGTTTTGGACGAGTGTTTGTGTTAGAACCTTCGTATATGAGTTTACCGAGTAAGCACAATCCTACTTTCCACAATCAAGTAGGGTTAATTAACATCCAGCTTAAGACAATTATATTAACAAAGTTTCGATTGTGGTGGCGCCTAGAGACATATTTTCCCGAATTGAGCTATTTGAGTATAAGTGTAAGGTGTTTGAGCATATTAGTCATTCATTTTACTTATTATTTCGACCACGCCCATCTCCCTGTTAGCTGGCTTGGCAACCCGCTTACATTAGTAAGCCTACACGACGCCTAGTGCGGTTTGGACGTGTAACATAATTATTTGGCGCCCAACGTGGGGCCTTGAGATTGAATGTGACTTAATTTTGATGTTTGATGAAATATTGTAGTAGAATTTTGGATTCTGAAGTTTAGATTACTGATTGTTGACGAATTATCGATTGGACTTGTTGAGATTAGTGAATGTTGAGTCGTATGGCAATTTTTTTTTGTGAGGAGACAATTAGTGTTTAGGCATTTACATTTGTGACTTTGAGATTATTGTGTATTAAGTGAATTCCTTTGTTTGGAAAGATATTTTGGTAGTATTAACGAGTTGTTTAGGATATTTTTGAAGTATTTTGGGAAACTTTTATTTGTTAAGATGGGATATAAGATCCATATTGATTGTTTGACGTTGAATGAGATTAAGTATGAGATAGCTATTAGGGGAGGCGATGCTTCCTTAGGTATTACGGCTTTACGGAAAGCGCTTAGGAATATTTATAGTGAAGAAGCTGCGGGTAGGGCGAGTACGCGACCCCCGTACCCATTTGAATTTGATACTGATAGGTTAGCTATTAACGAGACTAAGGTAGAAATTGAGAAATTAATTGATGAATTACATAGTAACGTGACTACAAAAATTATAGCGACTATTGAGACAAAATTTAAGTATATTTTTAATAGAATTAATAATGTTGTGGCAAAAACTGATGTAGAAAATAAAGAGAAAGAGGATTTTATTACGAGTATGGCAATTTTAGTTTCGAATTATGAAATTTTGGATAGGCAAGTAGTAGTTAGGACTCCCGCTAATGTAGGGATAAGGACTGATGACGTGATGGCTTCACCATCAACCAATTTTAAGACTGAATTACCAATAGTTGACTCTTTAGTAAACGTAGCGCCTATTATGACTGTAGCGAAGAGTGTTCCCGTATGCAAGTGGAACATCTCTTTTCAGGTGACATTAAGTCTTTGTCGTTAAATGCATTTTGGAGAGAATTAGTGAGTTACAAGTTTCCCGTAACGTTAAGATGAGCAACTGTTTGCAGAATGTTTAGATTTGTTTACCGGTACAGCACTTATTTATGTCAGGTCAATTAGGAAAGAGGTTAAGACATGGAGTGAATTGGTGGAATCTTTGCGATTGCAGTTCCAGCCAAGTGATTACGATGAGAGATTAATTGAGGAAATTAAGCGACGCACACAGGCGTCTGACGAACCTATGGGTATTTATGTGGCGATTATGCGCACATTATTTTCGCGACTTAATGAAGGGTTATCTGAGGATAGACAATTAAGAATTTTATGTAAAAATATCGCTCCTATTTATCAGACTCAATTAGGACTTACCCAAATTAGTACTATTAGTGATTTAATTAAGTATGGAAGATTGATTGAAGAACGTATACAGGCAATGGATAGTTACGTACCCCCGAGTAGGAGAAAGTCGGATTTAGAGACTGATTTAGCATATGTACGTGAAGTAGAGAGTGTGAGTGAATCACGTAATGTTGTGAAGGGTGACAAAGTAAAGGTATCTGAGAGAGTGGAAGTGAAACCGTCTGGGTCTAAAAAGACTATGAATGTGACGAAACCTTTATTGTGTTGGAATTGCAAGCAAGGCAATCATAAGGCAGTTCAATGTCAGGTACCGAAAAAGAATATGTATTGTTATCGATGTGGTAGGGCAGATTTTACCGTCAGGACATGTCCTAAATGTTCACGATTTTCACGTAATCAGGGAAATGGGGAAGGGAGGCAATAGACAGTCGCATATTGTCTTCCGAAATTTTTGTAGAGTCGGCTATATTTTATAATAGTTCTCGAAATAAGGCGGAGATAACGTTTTCGAAAAATAAAGTTTTAATGGATTATATGTTTGACAATCAGGGTTCAGATGAGAGACCGTTTATTTATGTTAATGTTTATAGTCAGTCTATGTTAGCACTTTTGGATAGTGGTTCTTCTAGAACAATTTTGGGAATAAAAGGGTGGAATAGCTTAGAAAGGTTAGGAGTTAGGTGTAGAAGTAAGCGTGTGACTACGTGTGTTGTGGCGAATGGCCAGAAAGTTTTATCTGTAGGCACTGTGACGATTCCGATTGAAATTAGAGGAAAAATTGTTATAATGGACGTGATTATTGTACCCGATATAAGACATCAGATGATATTAGGATGGGATTTTTGGAAAAAGGCAGGTATTGTACCTGATTTTCGTAGAGGAGAATGGCAGTTTGAAAGTTTGAGTGAAATTGAAATTTTAGAGACTAGGGATATAGTAATACATTCACGTTTAGATTTGACTACCGATCAATTGAATTTATTAGACAATTTAGTTGAGGATTATTTTGTGAGAACTAAGGAGAAAGAGTTAGGTTGCGCAAATTTAGTAGAGCACCGAATTAGGACCAATAGTGAGCCTATTAAGCAGAGGTATTATCGTGTATCACCATTTATGCAGAAACATATTGATGATGAGTTAGAGAAAATGTTGAAGCTTGGAGTGGTTGAGAAATCGAGTAGTGCATGGGCTAGTCCCATTGTTATGGTCAAAAAGAAGGACGGGAAATATAGGTTTTGTGTAGATTATCGCAAGTTGAATAAGGTTACGGAGAAGGATGCTTATCCTATCCCTTACGTTTCGTCAATTTTAGATCGTCTTCGTGACGCGAAGTTTATTTCGTCTTTAGATATTAAGTCTGCGTATTGGCAACTGCCAATGGCGGAGGATTCGAAAGAGTTTACGGCTTTTACGGTACCCAATAGGGGTCTTTATCAGTTTAAGAGAATGCCTTTTGGCTTAGTTAATGCACCGGCATCGTGGCAACGATTAATTGACAGTGTTATTGGTTCAGAATTGGAACCTTATGTATTTGTTTATCTTGATGATACTATAATTTGTACACCGACGTTTGAGAAACATATTGAAGTGTTAACGGAAGTGTTTAAGCGTTTTGAACGGGCAGGTTTAACGTTGAGCAAGGACAAGTGTTCCTTTGTCGTGACGAATTGCGTTATTTGGGTTATGTGGTAAATTCTACCGGTTTATCAGTTGATCCCGAGAAGGTTGAAGCTATTTTGAAGATTCCGGTTCCGACTACAGCGTCGGAAATTAGAAGAATTATCGGTATGGCATCGTGGTATCGGCGTTTTATCGCGCAGTTTTCGTCTATTATCGCACCTCTTACGAAATTATTGAAGAAAAATGTACGTTTTGAGTGGACGGAAGAATGTAGTGAAGCATTAGATATTATTAAGAATTGTTTAGTGACAGCACCTATTTTGACGTGTCCAGATTTTAGTTTACCGTTTTCGATTCAAACTGACGCATCGGATTATGGAATCGGCTCAGTTTTGACTCAGACTATTGATGGAGTGGAGAAGGTTATATGTTATAATAGTAGATCTTTGACGCGTAGCGAACGGAAGTTTTCGACTACGGAGAAGGAGTGTTTGGCGGTGTTATGGTCGATAGAGAAGCTAAGACCATACATCGAAGGAGTTAAGTTTAGCGTTATTACGGACCATGCATCTTTAGTATGGTTACATAATTTGAAGGATCCGACAGGACGTTTGGCTCGGTGGGCTGTTAGGCTCCAGCAGTATGATTTTGAAGTTATACATAGGAAGGGTAGAGATCATGTAGTACCCGATACCTTATCGCGATCAGTTCCCGTTATTGAGGAAACGTCTAGTGAAGATAATACCGACAGTGACATTACCGGCGAAGACCATAATGAAGAAGACGATATTGTAGAAGATAAATGGATTGAAAGAATGAAAAGATGTATTGAGAATCGACCGATAGCGTATCCAAAATGGAGAGTTCAAGATGGGAAGTTGTATAAGCATGTAACGTGTAGTTATCCGAATTTACGTGAAGACGCGGAGAGTTGGCGTGAAGTTATTCCGAAGGCGAAGCGGGGTGAAATGTTGAGAAAGTATCATGACGAACCTACTGCAGGGCATGCAGGAATATTCAAGACATATGAGCGTATTTCGAAATTATATTATTGGCCTAAGTTAAAGAATGATGTGAAACGTTATGTGAATAAGTGTGAAGTGTGTATAGCACATAAACCTGAACAGCGATTACCGGCAGGACTGATGACTCAGCATCCTGTTATCGATAAACCGTGGCAAATGATTTCGACGGATATTGTGGGACCTCTTCCTAGGTCTAAAAGTGGTTATAGTTATGTTCTAGTAGTGTCAGATTATTTTACGAAGTTTGTGTTATTTTTCCGTTACGTACGGCTACGGCCGCGGGTGTTGTGAAAATATTGAAGAAAATGTGTTTTATTATTTGTGTACCGTTGTATGTGTTATGTGATAACGGATCACAATTTAGAAGTGCAGTTTTTAGGAATATGGTGGCATCGTATAATGCCAAGATCATTTTTAATGCAAATTATCACCCTCAAGCGAACCCAACAGAAAGGGTTAATCGAGTAATGAAGACTATGTTAGCATCATATATTGAAGATAATCAGAGAAATTGGGACAAGTATTTAGCGAAGGTGGCTTGTGCAATTAGGACAGCTACTCATGAAGTTACTGGGATGACGCCGTATTTTGCGAATTTTGGTAGAGAAATGAATCTCGATGGAACGAGACATGGAGAACCCGTAGTGGGTAATACTTTGAATGACGTCGCGTTTGCGAATAGAGAACCGTTAATTGCTAGAGGCAATGTTTTTCAAGAAGTGTATGATGACATTAAGAGAAGATTGAATGCAGCGTATATTAGAAGTAAGAAGAATTACGACTTACGAAGAAGATTAGCTACTTTTCAAGTAGGAGATACTGTGTGGCGGAAGAATTATGTTTTATCGGACGCATCGCGTTATTTTGCCGCGAAGTTAGCACCTAAATTTATTGGACCGTTTTATATAAAGAAAAATGTTTCGTATCAGACGTATGAGTTATCGGACGCCTCGGGCGACTCTAGAGGCATATGGCATGCCAAAGATTTAAAGTTTAGACCCTCAGACGATTAAGTTAGTTAAGATTTTAGTGTGTATATATAGTAGGTTAGGCTATTGAATGAATTGATCGAATTTTTGTTGGTTATTTTTACCGTCAGATTGCTATTGGTAGGTTGGTCGGAAAACTATCGGGCGTGTGGAGTTGACTATTTCTATTTTCTTTTGTATCAGAATTTGTCTGTTTTGTTTGTGTCCTTGGGGCACACTTGTGTAGGGACGGCCTAGAATTTTCCTACAGCAGAGGCCAACTGCTTGTCGTAAGAGGCGACTAATCAAAGGGGTGTGTCGAGGTAGGGTGAGACTTTGGTCTTGACGGGGGAGTTGAGTCCCATGTTGAAGGTTTTGGTATTTTGGTTTTAGACCACTTTACGGTATAGCCGTCGTATATAGTTAGGATTACTTAGATTAGGGTTATTTTGGTTTTAGACCACTTTACGGTATAGCCGTCGTATATAGTTGAGTTGTGACTTCACGAGCGGACCTCGGTGAAGTGTTCTAGTTTTTGACTTTGTGTAGGTCTCTTAGGACTAGTATTTTTGAGTTTTTCTGGAAGAAAATCTCCTTGTGGAGGAGGTGTCAGGTTGCGTTGACGCACCCTGTATATAGGATGTTATAATGACGTGTATTACGTGTTTTGAGCACGAGTGTATTGAGTTTGAATGGAAAAAAAAAATTTTGTGTGTGTGCATAATGTATGTGGGTGTATGATACGCCACTGGAAATTTACGGGAAATATAATTATGTATGTAGATACGTGTATTTGAATGTTATAGAGACTTTAGTGTTGGAATAATTAGATTTTGATGAATGTAAATGTGAAGAGAAATTTGTCCATGGGACGATAATGCTTTCCACTGGATTGCTTCTGTTTTGCTGATGATAAAGAAAGGAATGTTGGAAGATAAGATGGGTAATCTTGATTAGAAAATGTGAAGAATAAGTGTAGAATGTTTTAGAAAATATGTAGAGAAGGATTGGGCATGTTGTAAGTATTAATTTCAGAAAGTTTTGTAATGTTGTGCAATTGTGTTGAGAATAAATATGTGTATATGGAATTTGAGACATTAGACTGTACTGATTTTTGCAAATGTTGCGGAACGAGATCGAGCGCAAGTTGGAGATAAGTGTTAAAAGTTGCGTAATGGTCCAGAGGGGCCACTGAATGAATGTAGTGACGAAAGATGATTTCTTCGTGAAGTAATTGTGAAGTTTGTAAGTGAAAACAAATATGGCGATGTATTGTAATTACACGCGTGCTTGTATAGAGGGAAGCAGTTGTTGGAAGTATGTAGTTTTGAATGAATATTATTGGAGAATATAACGCGGAAGGAAGACATGTTTAAAGATGGATGACTGAAGTGATAAATAGGAAGTCAGAGATTGACGAGAGTTAGTTAGTTAGTTGAAGTTAGAGGTAGGCAGTTAAGCTTGCGGGTTTTGGCTGTTGCTTGTGGTGAAGGTTGGCGGAAGGCGCGTGCGAGGTAGTGTGGGATAGACTGTGACGATGTTGGAGTATGTTTGTGAAATTTTAATGAGGCAGTAATTGTTTAATTAACTGCGTTACCCGAACCGGGGATAAATTGAAAAAGACATTCATAAACAATACCATAGTTAAAATTGAAGTTGAAGGTAAAAATTAGTTTGTTTATCTTCAAGAAAATAATAGTGCGTAAGCAGATTTGAATAAAGATAGCAGATGTTATGTTAAAGTATTAAGTGCGGCGCGCTTGTAACGAGATTCAGCTACAAGTATTTGAGATCACCTGTTAAGTGAACGAAAGGTTCATTGTATATTAAGCCAAAGTTCAAGTAACGTCATATGACATTGAGAAGTTTATTTGTATAAAGGACTAAATTGTTTTAAAAGTTGTTAAGAAATTTTGAAAAGGCAACCATATGTTTATCGTTATTATATGTGTTTGGGTAGTAATAACCTCGCTAGTGAACAATTCGCGGGTGCATAAAAAGGAATAAGTTTTGTGGAGCATTTGTTATGTGCTTCAGCCAAATTTAAGGATTACAAATATTGGATGTACGAGAATAAAGAAGAAAGGAAAAGAAAGGATTAATGGACAATTTTTAAGTAAGAATTAGATTTAAGATTATGAAGAACTCATTTAAGCACGTTTATCTTTTGGTAGATTTATTTGTGTATTGTTGGTTAAGTAATTTGAGTTGAGTAATATTGTATCGTATTGTTTTTTTGTTAGTAGTAAGGATTTTTGCAGTAAGGCAAATTGGTATTTTTGGTGGTTTAAGATTTCCACCAAGCGAGTGTAATATATGTAAATATTTGTGTTTTATTTTATTCTGTATAGGACAATATAGTTACCGTTGGTTGTTATTTTGTTGTTATTCATTTATTGGGTGACCTACTTTCGACAATTACAGAAGTAAGCTTTAATATTTTGATCTGCTTTTATTTAGAAGTTTTCAAAATTAATTATCGAATATTGAATGACAAGATATTTTATTCATTAATAAATAGGAACCTAACGTTATATGTGTATACGAGGGATACTCAGAAAATATTCAGTTACCGTATTATAACTTTTGTTTTGGATATTTTAGTTTACGAGGTGTGTTCAAAAAGTTGTTAATGACCTGGGTAGTGCTAAATTTATTTGAGTTGAATTGTTTTGGACGAGTGTTTGTGTTAGAACCTTCGTATATGAGTTTACCGAGTAAGCACAATCCTACTTTCCACAATCAAGTAGGGTTAATTAACATCCAGCTTAAGACAATTATATTAACAAAGTTTCGATTGTGGTGGCGCCTAGAGACATATTTTCCCGAATTGAGCTATTTGAGTATAAGTGTAAGGTGTTTGAGCATATTAGTCATTCATTTTACTTATTATTTCGACCACGCCCATCTCCCTGTTAGCTGGCTTGGCAACCCGCTTACATTAGTAAGCCTACACGACGCCTAGTGCGGTTTGGACGTGTAACAGTATATATATTAGAAATTCTTTTATTTTGTTGGGTGTTTTCTAATTATTGCGTGGTATGTTGTATTTTGTTTTGTTATACGTATACACAGGATGAGTCTCAAAATGTAGGTTACTCCGTGTTCTGTGTAAATGCGTGTAATTATTCGTATAATAAGGAGATTATTGGGGCACAACTTAAAGGTTTCCAAAGGATTGGCGCCGTGTTCTTGTTTACGTATAATCCAAAAAGGAAAGGATCTGACCTAGATTAGTTGACTAATGCTTATAAGGAACAAAAACTTGTGATTCGAAATCCTTAGAGTTTGTATCTATGTAGGTTGTTGTTGGAAGCGGCGTATTGTTTGTATGTAGTGTGCTGTCTACACGGTTTTGACACCTGGAGACGGGCGAATGTGTGCTGCTGGTGTAATTGAATTGCAGACTCAGGTGTTTCAGGTATATCAGGTTAACGGTCAGATACCGGAGAGGATTCTCAGGTCTCTGAATCGGAAGAGAGTTTGGTCTAGTCTCTGAATCGGAATAGTCAGTTTTCAGATGTCTGAGGCAGTTTTTATAGGAACAGGGACGTGTGTTGGGAGGATGGATTCGAATTGGATAGTAGGATTTGGAAATGTAGGCATTGATGCGCAATTGACAGAATTTAGACATGCAGGAATACAATTGCGCGGATTGATATATGAAAGGTTAATTTGGATTTTTGGGATAAGCATCTGGATCATTACAGTGTAACAAAGTAAACGGTAATCTTCAAGTAGTGCAGAAAATTTAATGAGTCGCAAGTAAACCTATAATGTTTCAATTGATTATACGTTTTGTACATGTAATTTAAGAGAAAATATTAACAAGTTAGAATTCTCGGTATCGCGACTGATTAAATCTTGCTCCGGTTTACTACTACACCAAAACACAGATATAAAAACGTTAGGTGCTGCCCACATCCGATTTTTCTAATTTGAATTTTACAATAAAACACTGCTTTTTAACATTCCAAATATGTTTACGAAGTAATAAAACATTTTAATCTATTACATTAGTGTAGCACTTTCTAAGCGTATTAAAAAAAACTAACTTGTTCCAAGACTAACACGATTTATTTTGAAACGAAGCTATACACGCCATGCGTGTATTACAGGCTTCTTACCTAAAAAGTCTCGACTTGAATATTATACTGTGAAAACTTTGCTCCTTCCATATCTATTACTGAGGGTCGATAATTTGAAACTATATTTGGTTTTCAAGATCTATAAAAGGGGGTCGTTAGCAAACCTTAATCAGCGTTGCAAAGAATATCTTTTGTACTATTTTTATTCTTAATTCCTAAATCTAGTTTTAAGATCTATAAAAGGGGTTGGCGATTAACCACCCTTAAACCCTTAAACCGCGTTGCAAAAAATACTTATGTATTATTTTTATCCTTAACTGTAACAAAATTTATCCTGTGGATTTGATCCTTATAGTAAGTCTCGTTTTCGAGATCCATGAAAGGGGTTGGCGAATAATAACATTACACAACGTTACAAACACAGATTTGGACTATTTTTATCCTTAATTATAGCCCGGTTCATCCCGAAAATTTTATCCTGATGCTAAGTCCAGTTTTCTAGGTCTATGGAAGCGGTTGACAAAAGCCCCGCGCATTAATTTTTTTTTCATACGTACATAGACGACGTCAAGCTAGCACAAACTATTTTTAAGCATTAAATATCTCTTCTTGTGAGCTGATTCTAAGAGTTTTTAAATTAGTATAGAATTAATGCAAAATTGACGTTTTTACTAATTAAAACTTTCGTTAATCTTAAAATTTGTCACTTCTGTTGCACATTGCACAATGTGCCCCAAATTAGAAGGGATTAAATGATTAACAATTTCGCATTTAATGATAAAATAAATGCCGATCGCCAAATTTTTCCTTAGCAAGTGAGAAATGCTGAATGGAAAAATAAAAATTAAATGCTTAAGGTATATATTTAGAACACATTTAGATACCACCCATGAGCATTTCAACACAACTTGAAGTTTGTGATTTTACTGGATGTTTTGACAATTAAACTCATTAAAAATTATTATTAATTTTATTAAATACATAAATAAAAAGTTTACCTCGAGTAGGATTTGAACCTACGACATCTACTTTAGTAGAGTAGCGCTCTGACTGAGCTATCGAGATACAAGCCCCAATCGATGTACATTGTGTATTTAGAGCGCTACTCTAGCAAAGTGGATGTCGTAGGTTCAAATCCTACTCGAGGTAAACCTTTTATTTATGTATTTAATAAAATTAATAATAATTTTTAATTGCATATTTACTTTTGATCTTATTCGTTCATAACAAAACTTATAATAATTAAACTCATTTATTAGAAGGTTTAAAAAATATTGTTCATCCAAAAATATTGCAGTGTTATTATATGTATAGGGTAATTCGCAAAAACATCTGTGAATAGAATTTTTGGAAACGTTTTTAACTTCTAGTTATAAGCACCCTGTATAAATTCGTTTATTCTAAAGACAAAATTACCTTACAAATCGACTTCACACAATTTATATTTTTATTTTTAACATTTTAATCATCTGGTCATTAATCTACTAGTCATAACATTCGTTAAACCCAATATTTTCACTTCTGTTGCACACTGTGACAATGAGCTCCGATGGGATTAAATGATTAAAAGTTTTGTATTTTGAAAATGACGATCGCTAAATTTTTCTGCAAATGATGAATTCAGAAATAAAAATTATGTACTTACGCTGTACGTATGTCTAGGTCTTCCATCTTGTATTTGAACACAAACTACTTGAAGTCTGCCATTTTACCGAATGTTTTAACAACAAAACTCATTTAGGCTCATTTATTAAAAAATATTATTTATCTAAAAATAGTTTTCGCATGTTGGTCAAAAATATCGTTTTCACTCATAAGTAAGTAATAATATTCAATATACAGAATTTTAATAGATATTTGTCGTCGCTGGTGGCGACATCCATCCTTACGTTATTTTACCAATATCGGTCACATTTTAATCAAAGTACTACACGATAAGTTTTTTATTTCACTAAAAAGTAGAATAATACTAACTTTGTATAAAATAGAAATGTCTGATACTGATAGCGATATAAATGAGAAGTTCCCAAACAAATAGTGAACAGAAATAAAGGTAAAAGTGATTAGAGCAAAAATTGTATGTTTTATTCGTACAAAAAGTGCATTTTCCGGACGCAGAAGATTGCTGGACTCCGCTTCGCGTCGCTCCGCAGCTTTCTTCCTCATCCCGAAAATTTGTCATTCTTTCAAAATGTAGGTATTTCGAGGTTTCATGTAAATGCGTATAATTGCTCGGATAATAAGGGAATTCTTTAAACACACCTTTGGGCTTTGCCTGAATTTGCAAGTAGTTGAAGCCGTTTGGTTTGATACCTATAGCTCGACAAAGAAGAATATTGTGAGCCGTGTGGTTGTACCGGGTGGTCCATTAATAAAAGAGACCGTCTGTATATGTGAAACTACGCATCGTACCGTTTCGGGAAAAAATGTTAGTAATAAAACTGACAGAGATAAATTGTTGGAAATTAGTTTCAAGTTCCTGCAATGGCCGCTAGGGGGCGTACACGAACACAAAATTAGAAAATCAGCTTTTTCGCTTAAATCGGTATTATCAAGATAAGTCCAAAATAGTTAAGCTTAGAAACATTTTCCTTTTTTTAGAATTTTTCTCTAACTGGTTAAATAAGGTTAGGGGGGAGAGGTAAATGTTCACTTGAAAACATGTCATAACTTCTTTTTAACTCAATCGATTTTAATGAACTAAGTCTCGTTTGAGAGAGGCTTCATGGATGCTTTTAATGAAGTATGAACATTGTCGGTTTTGTTTTTGTTTCTAGTCGGTAGATGGCGTTTTGTGACAAAGCCGTAAATTTTTGCAATTTTCGCAAAAATTTTTAAATGTAAGTGTGTAACTATTTTTAACTCACGAAAAAGAGCGTGAAAGAATACAGAGACTAGTGAAAACCGCAAGCCGATATCTTTTGTCGTTACAAAAATATGGATAAAGATAAATATAAAAATACGTTTTACAAGTAACAGAATCGGAGAATTGTTAAAACTTATTCATTATTAAACAACAAACAATACGATCAAAACCTAGTATGTTGAATATCCTCTACAAGGTGTATGTTTAATTTAGAGCGTATAATAAAATTAATTTTTTAAATTATTATGTCGCATGAGGAATTTCCCTTCTATATTATCGGTGGCCCTGAAAAGGTCGATGTTCAAATTGTCGCTCGTCCTGCTCAGTCTGGATTTCTGCCATTGAAATTCGGCGCTCTACCATATTCTCCCTGGTGGTTGGTTTCATTAAATAAACCATAGCTTTCAACCTATCCCAAAAATAAAAATCAAAACAAGTCAGACCAGGTGCCCTAGACCGGTCAGTTTTTATTAAATATAAATGGCCCAATGATATTTTCTTCACCTGCTTGAATGTTGCACTTTCTTCATCCAATAATGTTTGGTTTACGACTAGAAATGCATGCAAATTCACGTGCCCGTGGTTGTTAAAAGTAAACTCATCAATCTATAGTGTATTTGTTAATAATCTAGGATTTTGAGCTACCATGTCTAGCAACGAATGACAATAATCAAGTCTTCTATCAAAATCGAGGGGTGTTAATATCTGATAGAGAACTGCGTGGTATGGGTGTAGCCTAAACTTGATTAATTTATGATACGATATTAATAAGACAAGGTACATATTTCTGGGCATTATGATTTGTAGGTACCTACTTATGGTCTTTTAAAATCCGTTTGACAGTAATTTGGGTTGTGCCTAAGACGTTATAAATATCTGCAGTATTTCCATGAGGATTAAATTCTGTATACGCTAGTACGTTGATGACATTTGCCACAGGTCGGCCTACAGCACGTCTAGAAAAGACGGTACGATGAATACTTCCGCTGTTCCAATCACTCAAAAACGTTTTTCTCGTAACGATGCCTTTCTGGATACCGCGCAGCAACAGTTGAATTCTTGATGCATTCAAAATATACAGCAACCATATCAAATACTGTTTAATTTGTTAAGGGCATGTTGAAAACAACGCTTTGTTACTCAAACACGAAAAACTTAGTGGAGCTACAATTTTTTTGACGCAAAGCAATATTTAAAGTGCTTATTGTTTTGTGTTATTTTTAGCATTTCAAGACCTACTTGATTTTACTAGCCAGCTGTTTTGTCTGTGCGTGAGGGATTGTAGCTCTGTATTGAACAGTACGGGTTACAATTTGAACATTTGAGGCGTCATTAATCGTTCAGTATTAGGGCTGTTGCACACTATTCTTCTATAACACCGGTGTTTTTAGGGTCACAGATATTATAAAAAGGAGATTCGCAATGCAACATAACAATTTAAAAAATAGATGTTATTATCCGCTCTAAATTAAAGATGCCTTCCAGGGGATATTTAATATACTATATTTTATTCCTATTGCGTTAAAAGTTTAATAATTAATCAATTTTAATAACTAATGACAGTTAAACGTGTTCTATAATTCTGTTAATTGTAAAATATATTTTTACATTTATTTTTATTCAAATTCGTAAGGAAAGAAGCAACCTCCTTACGGTTTTCATCAACTTCTATAATTTTCACGCTCTTTTACCTGAGTTAAAAATAATTATACCCTTACATTTAAAGTTTTCGAGAAAGTTGCAGAAATTTACGGTTTTGTCACAAAACGCCATCCAGCGACTAGAAAAAAAACTAAACTGACTAATACTTTATTATAAGCACCCAAGAAACATCTCTCAAACAAGACTTAGTGTATTAAAATCGGTTGAGTTAAAAAGAAGTAATGACATTATTTTGTAGTGAACATTTATCTCTCCCCGTCGTACAACAAAATAGAGAAAAATGCCAAAAAAAGAAAATGTTTCTAAGCTTATTTAGTTTACAATAAAACTATTGTGGAGATATCTTGAAAATTTGGTGTTGGCGTACGCCCTCTAGCGGCCATTGCATAAACTTGAAGCTAATTTCCAGCAATTTTGCTACCAATACTTTTTCCCGAAATGTGCGATGCATAGTTTCTCATCTACAGCCGACCTCTTTTATTAATGGACCACCCGGTACACCTACAATAAAAGAAAGCAGGTTGTTTTTGGAAGCAGCGTTTAGATTGTATGCATGTGTCGTCTACACAGTTTTGACACCTGGAGACGGGTGAATGTGTGCTGGTGCTGTAATTGAATGGAGGATTCTGGTGTTTTCGGTATATCAGCTTAACGGTCCGGTATCGGAAAGGATTCTCAGGTTTCTGAATCGGAAGAGAGTTCGGTCTGGTCTCTGAATTGGAATAGAGAGCTTTTAGGAAAAAGGAAAAGGCCACGTGTTTCAAACCCTCCTCAAGAGGGCTGCTTGAGTTTTCCAAGCTCCTTCAGTCACAATCATGGATTCACAGCATATATACATTAAGTATGTATGCATGATGGGATTAAGGATAGGTGCGGTTAGGATAAGATCTGTAGGAATGTAGTTACGGTTCTGAGGGGGAAGATAGTACCCCAGCATTCGACTAAATAGCCGCACGTGGTGTACATATACGCAGTGACCATGCCGTTATATGCATATGAGGACATCCCCCCGAAAAAACTTCATACAAGGTGTCAGGTTGCGTTGACGCACACTGTATGTAGGATGTTATAATGACGTGTATTACGTGTTTTGAGTACGGGTGTATTGAGTTTGAACGAGAAAAAAATTTTTTGTGTATATGCATAATGTATGTGGGTGGGTGATACGCCACTGGCAATTTAGGAGAAATATTATTCAGTATGTAGATACGTGTATTTGAATGTTATAGAGACATTGGTGTTGGAATAAATAGATTCTGACGAATGTAAATGTGAAGAGAAATTTGTCGATGGGACGATAATGTTTGCTACTGTAAGGAATGGAATGTTGGAGGATAAAGGAGTAATCTTGGCCGGCAGATGTGAATGTATAAGTGTAGAATGTTTTAGAAAATAGGTAGAGAAAGATTTGGTATGTTTATTTGTTGATTATAGAAAGTTTTCGTAAGTTTGTGCAATCGTTATTACATGTATGTATATGGGATTTGAGACCTTAGACTGTACTTATTTTTGCAAATGTTGCGGAAGGAAGACGAGCGCATGTGGGAGATAAATGTTGAAAGTTGTGTAATGGTCCAGAGTGGCTACTGAATGAATGTGATGACGAGAAATGGTTTCTCCATAAAGTAATTGTAAAATTTGTAAGTAAGAACCAACATGGCGATGTATTGTAGTTATAAGCGTGGTTGTACAGAGGGTAGCATCTGTCGGGACTAAGAAAGTTTGAATGAATACCATTGGTGAATATAGCGAGGAAGTAGGACATGTTTAAAGATGGATGGCTTAAGGTATAAATAGGAAAGTCAGATTGACGTGAGCTTTTTGGCTTTTAGCTTTTGGCTTTTGGTGAGAGCTCGGTGAGAGACGCGCGCGAGGTGAAGTGTGAAATTAGAATGGGTTGAGTTGGAGTTATATTTGTGAATAATATTGAAGGCAGTCATTGTTTAAACAACTGCGTAACCCGAAAGGGGATGAATCGTATAAGACATTCATAAATAAAACAATTAATAAAATTGAGATTGAAGATAAAATCAGTTTGTTTATTTTCAAGAAAGTAAAAAGTGCGTAAGCAGATTTATAAAAACATAACAGTTGTTACGTTATAGTGAGTGCGGCGCGTGTGATTGTAATGATCTTTAGTATAAATTATTTATGGAACTACCTTTAAGTGAGCGAAGTATTGGTAGTAAATTGAGCCAATGTTTAGGTAATTGTGTATGACATTAAAAGTTTATTTGTGTTAAGGAAGGACTAAATTGTCCTAAAGGTTACGAGAAACTTTTAAGAGGCAACCAAACGTGTATAGTTTATTACGGTTTATTGAAGTAATAACTTCGTATAGTTGGACTAATCGCGAGTACCGAAAGGAGTAGTTTATTTGCGTATTGTTGGGTAAATTATTATTTTATTAATTAGTGTTGAAGGAAAAAGATAATCTGTCTCGAGTTATGTTGTATTGGTTGTTTTAGTAGTAAGAATTTTTGCAGGAACGCAAATTTGTATTGACAGTGGTTTTTCAACCACGCTGTTTTGTGTATGTAAACCTTTGTTTATTATTTTATGCAGGACAATATATACTTATCGTTAATTTTTATTTTGTTGTTTTTTAGCCAGTTATGAGATACGTTTGTGACGTTTGCTTAATTGGTGACCTAGTTTTTGACAAGTTAAAATGTAGACTTTGCATATTTTGGTTTTAAAATTAATGAACAACCTGAAAGGTTATATTTGCCAGGTTGATTGTAAAAAATTTTCATGTTAGTTTCATTAACGCAGTACACTAATGACGGATCAGCTGTTAATTAAAATTTCATTAAGTATAACTAAGAGATGAGTTTTGAGAACTTACATATTTACGAATGTCCAATACGATTTAGAAGTATTATAAAAGTTAAATTAAATTTAAAAGATATCGTTCATGTTAGAATATTAAACCTTCAAGGGTTATTCTCGTTTGACTGTTTTGCAGCACTATTATATTGGAGTAACAATTATTAAGCCGATGACATTGCCTTTCTTTTGACTAGGAATTTTAAAAATTAATTATCGATCATTGAATGAAGAACTATTTATTCATTAATAAGTAGAAATTTAACTTTATATGTATACGAGGGATACGTAGAAAATATAACTGAGGTGTATTCAAAAAGTTTCTAATAACCTGGGTAGTACTAAATATATTTGAGTTTGAGTTGAATTGTTTTGGACGAGTGTTTGTTGTAGGACTCTCGTGTGAGAATTTACTGAGTAAGCACAATCCTACTTTCCACAATCAAGTAGGGTTAATTAACACCCAGCTTAAGACAATTATTTTAGCAAAGTTTCGATTGTGGTGGCGCCTAGAGACATATTTTCCTGGACTGAGCTGTTTGAATATCGGTGTAAGGTGTTTGAGCGTATTAATCATTCATTTTACTTATTATTTCGACCACGCCCATCTCCCTGTTAGCTGGCTTGGCAATCCGCTTACATTAGTAAGCATACACGACGCCTAGTGCGGTTTGGACGTGTAACAAAGGTAAGACGGTAACGCGAATCGAACCCATTGCCTCCCGAATGCTAAGCAGATCGTGTTACCACAACTTTACTAGCTTCGGCTTTTATAGGAACGGGAACGTGTGTTAGGAGGATGCTTTGAAAATTGTATTAGTACGAGTTGGGAATGGAGGGATTGATGCTGAATTGACGGAATTTAGACATGCAAGAATACCATTGTGGGGATTTTTAGGATCATTACTGTATAGTAGAGCAAACGGTAACCTTCAAGTAGTACAGCAAACTTAATAAATCGCAAGTAAAGCTTTACAGAGTGTTTATAATTTTTCAATTGATTATACGTTTTGTACATTTAATTTAAGAGGAGATATGAACAAGGTACAAATATCCTTATTCCGAATGCCTCTATAACACGATACAGACATAAGAAAGGAGTTGCTGCCCACATCATATTTTTTAATTTGTAAAAAAATTAAAAAGTCCGTTTTACAAAAAAATACTATTTTTTAACATTCCAAATGTGTTTAGGAAGTAATAAAAAGTTTCGCTCTTATACATTAATGTAACACCAAAAGTCTTTCTAAGCTCATCAAGGTATTATAAAAAGCTAACTTGTTTCAAGACTTTAACATGATTTATCTTGACACGAACCTGTACACGATACACGTGTATTACAGATTTTTTACATAAAAAGTCTCTCTTAAAAATTGGACACTACGATTATTTTCTTTCTTCCATATTTATTAGTGAGGTTCGATAATATAAAATTTAAATAATTCAATCTAATGATTTTAATATTGTAAGATTAGGTTTTGTCGGTATACGTAAGCAACAGTAAGTAGTTTTCTTAACGAAAATAAGTCTAAATTGAATATTAATGAAAAAAAAGTAACGTTATTAATTCTGTGCACAGTTCGTCGCTTAATCTTTTTACCTAATTTAACATTATTCAGAGCCAAGCCAGTGACAATTAATGGTTTTGCTTTATTTTCCTCAATTGATTATTTTTTTTTGTTCGAGTGGAAAAACGCTTCAAACAACTTAACTAATAAAAACTTTAGAATGAAAAATTATTCTTTACGTGATCCGCACCAACTGTGAATTTCAATAAGAGTAAATTTGTGTAATTTATAAACTTTTTGTCTTTAGATTACAACAAAAGTCAATAAACAGAGTCTACGTTAAAAAGTCAATTACGTATTTTACTACCACAATTAAGTAGTAGCTGAAAAAGTACAGAATTTAACTTTTTCCTTTCCGTGGGCTGTGAAGCATTAACATCTCTCTCATTTCCATTTTCCAACTTTGGAAATGTTGCTTTTAAAAAATTCATTTTTATGCTTTTTAGATTTGAAAGAATACGTCTGCATATTCATGCAACTTCCATTATTATGACAGATTGCTTTGTAAAGTCTTTTCCAAATCCACCAAAAAAGAAGAATATTAAATTTATGAATTATTTTCATTTTTCTTTCGTAGTTTCGTCTTGTTACTTCCTAATTTCACAATTTCTCTGTTGGTTATCTTAAGGAAAGTGTTTACAGTTTTTTTAGCTTACCCGATGCTTGTTTAAATGGAACGCACTCTTGAATGTTATTCTAGCATTTTCGCCCAACCCTGGATAGTGTAACAACATTTCTGATAAACACACAAAATTTAATGTATGAGTATTGAATTACAAAGTATTTCATGCCTAAAAAAACGATTTGTAACTAATGTTTTGCAATACGTTTCAATTAGAGTTCAAAATGAGAATACGCACAAAGTTTAAATTGGAAATAAATTAGTTTTATGAGAAAAACCAAAACAAATGTTTTTGTATTACTAAAAGAAACATTCAATTCGATCAAATTATTTATCTCTAAATGTATTAACTTACAATTTGTGTTGCCTAAAACAAATTAGAGGAGAGTTGTTTTAATCGGATCACCTAATTAAAACATTAATTAATTCACTAACGCACAAAATAAATTCCAAGACAATATTCGAATAAAATGAAGCAAAATCCGTTCCGATAGCTAAACTATCGCTATCAGGAGCCAACGAGACCGTATGAAACTTCTATTATACACTATCAGTGGTTTTATGGGTTCTGAGCCGTTAGGCCCTCATCGGAAGTGCCATTAAAATACTCATACTTATTATTTACATGTTTGAATAAAGATAAATTATCTTCAATATGTTTTGTGTTTCCCCAACGTTTGTTTTAGCATGATCGAAAAGCTTTTTAAAGTAAATTTTGATTGGCCGTTTAGTTTGTCTTACATAATTATGGTTGATCACAAGTTTAACAATTAATATTCCCGATCAACGTTAGTTCTCATTTAATTTTTTTTTAGTATTCGTATTTGCTAATAACTTATTACATATTTGACTATTCCTGCGGATTGTTAAGAAGTCTGATTCTGCATTACTTTTTGGTGACAGTACTGGTGAGGTTAGAATGTTTCGTGTATTTTATTAAAGTTTATTCAATATACAATACGGTGTTATGTGGTGGTGAAAAAGATTAGTAATAATGCTTATAAGGTCTATTATATTATTTTATTGGTGTCGGTGTTATGTATTTGTCGTGTACTCGTTCCTGGGTTACTAGCGGTGGTTGTCGTTGCTTTATCTCTGGGCGTTTGGATGCGAATATGGAGTTCAATTGTTTTGGTTTTAGAGCGTGACAATCCCTTATGCGACTGCTAAGGGCACAGAAGAGCATAGCTCGATTTATTACTTTGTTAAGTGTTTTTTCTGTCGGTGTTGCAGTTAAGGGGTTTACTTAATGTCATTTCTAAGTAAATATTGTCGTCTCGTTCCTTTGTAGGGAAGTGGCTACTTTATCTTCTGTGAGGAGTTTATGTGATGTCGGAATAAGATAGCTTGTGCCTTAGTGGAGTTTGGCCCAATTGGAGAAGTTCTGTAGTGTAGCAGTAACTTTATTAGAAGCAATCTCAGGCGACTCCTGGGCTTCACCAAAGGCACTGCCGTCGGCAAACAGGACATTCCGTGAGCTTTCACGCTAAGAATGCCGCGTGCGAAGATTAGGTAAAGTATTGAGACTAACTTAGAATCCTAGAGTACACCAGCTTGAGGGTAAAAGTTTGGAAAAAGGCTGAGCCTACTCTGACTAGTAAAGTCCTATTTGTTAGATACGACAGTACAAGAATTTTAAATTCAATGGAATACCTTAAGTTTGGATTTTGGGAGATTGGCTCGCTTGGCATATTCAGGGTAAGGTTTACTGTAAACGGCGACGTTACAATGACAGTGGTTGAGGACTTGCGATGTTTCTGTGAGAAGTTACATTGGTGGGTCTTCCAGGTCCGTTTTTTCAGAATCCTAACTGGCTGTCGGATAATAGATTATTGGATTCTGGAAAATCTCTCAGCTTTCGAGCTAGGGTTTGCTCAAGGTTTTAGGTAGCTTTAGGGTACCGGTTTTGTGTGCTCGGACCTGTTTTTAGGATACATCACGGTCTAGGTAGATTTCCAAGCTCTCGGAATATACGAGCACTTATTGTAAATGCACGGTAGACGTCGCATAATTGAGGGTGGTAGTAAGCGGGGGTTTGGATAGGTGTAATTAGAGAGTAAAACTGTACCTCATTTAGCATTGAATTGGCGTTTTGAAAGACTTTTGTGACCATGTGTGACGTGCAACCCGGCCAAGAGACGTCTTGACGGGAAGAGATCTGAAGTGATAGTGTCACTAAAGTGACAATCTATGGACATAGCTAGAATAAGCGATTTGGTGTGTATCACGTGGTCCGCTGTAGAGGAACCCTTGAAATTGAAAAAGGTTCAATAAGTGTTCCTTATACGGAATAGTTGCAAACATTGTGGGAAGCACGAATACCCTTTTTTTAGTACTGGAATACTCTAATTGAATGTGGCGGGCATTAAAGTCGCCTAAAAGGAGCGAATTAAATGTGCCAGAGATGTGATCTAGGAGATCATTAGAACGGACTTTATCTGCGGTCACATTTTAGACGTTGTAGCTGCGTCGAAAGAAGACAAGAGGATGCAGGAAAGGATTCTTCAATAAAGAGGGCGGTGTCAATTAAACTATTGTGGGAACTAAATTATAGGAAGGTTTTTGAGATGTCTAGTACCTGTATGTCATTAGTTTTATTGAGACGACCACGCGGACGTACGCTCTGCATATTAACTATCCCTATTATCAAGTCCATAGTATTAAGGTGCAGGATTACGGTCGAGGTAGTGGGTAGAGATGTCGATCTTATTATCAACAAAGTTGATCCTCATTTCAAACACTCCATGGGCGTATTTCCGGTAGCTTTTGCCATATCAGTCCTACAGCCAAGAAACAGCTGAATTAGAAGATAAGAGGTATTGTCATCCTTCGTGTCACATGTGAGAGTAAGAAGGGTTTTAATCATGGCAATCTTTGTCGGTGTAGAGGGAATTACGCAACCAGTTGCACGTAAGAAAGTCCACCATAGTTTTTGTACTTTAGTGTACTCATGTGTGGAGAGGCGGAGACTGTGGCTTTCACCACAGGTAGGACGGCAGGTTTGGGTGGGATAGACGCAGGAATTAGATTATGAATGTGAGAGGAAAAGTGCCTACCAACCAAGATTAATTTCGAATAGCGAAGGCTCAGGGTGTATCGCGATGTGGGGATAAGACGGATAAAGGAAGTAGGAAGTAGTTTTGAAAATAATTCGGATCGCGTTGGTTACATTGGCTAAGTGTACGGATTCAAGGATCACCTTGAAAATAGTATTTTTGTCTACGCTAAGAATCACGCAGTGCAAGTATAAGGGTTTGAGGTTGGTAGTTTGATCCGGACAGCGAGGACCTGACAAATAATCCAGATCATCTACTAGTAAATTTTGACGTGGTCTCATTGTTTCCAGACGTGCAATAGAAGTAGACACTGATATCACTCATCGTGACACATTCTACAAATAACCAGACACTGCCTAAACAACAAATATTTTATGCATAATGGTCATCTTTTTTCACCAGTGATTTCAAACATCTTCATGCAAAAATTTAAAGAGAAAACTTTGCGGTCAAGCAAATATATACCAACACTTTGGGTTAGATACGTAAATGATGGATGCTTAATTTTGAGACTTAAGGCAACTCAATCCACTTTATCCAAAAATTAAATTCACTATGGGAATAGAGAGGAATAGACAACTTCCGTTTCTGAACGCACAAGTTAAAAAAATAACGGGCAGCTAACCAGACTGTGTGTTGTGAACCAACACACACGGACAGAACACATTATTGGAGAATTGTAAAAAGTAAAATATGTTCTAATTACGAATTGATCCAAATACCATGACCTCCACCTAAAAGGACAGAAGAAGAACCAAACTCTTCTAAGGTATTTTTCGATATACCAAAGACACAACCAATATAATAGGGAGGATACTCCAAACACATAAAATAATAAATATATATTTATAACACATTGTAAAGTGATCAGCGTGTTTCGGAATCCCAGGCATCGCATCAACCTATAAAACCAAGGAGTCTACAAAATACAAGTTTCGCAATTAACTTTCTAAATTCCTGATCTAAGTAAATTCTCAAATAATGTCTGATTCTTCTTTAGCCATAGTGAAATTAGATTGTTTTGTGTATTGTATTCCAGTCCATACAATATATGGTGTGGTGTTATGTGGTGGCTAAGAAATATTAGTAATAAGGCTTACAAGGTCTATTCTATTAATTTACTTGTCTAGATATTAAGTGTATGTGGTGTACTCGCTACGGTGGACTTTCTTGGGTTGTTAGCGATGGTTGTCGTTGATTTATCTCTGGGCATAAATGATGTTATTTAGGAGGTTCTAGAATTTCTCAGGGAGGTTTGGCGGTTTTATTTAAAGATGGCTACTGCATACTTAAATTTGCGTTTGTTTTTCTTCTGTATGACTTTAAGTATTGGGTGTGGGTAAGGGCAGTGTATGGAATACAGGCGATGTTTTCGGTAGCTTCTGTTTCGCTGAATATGTGCAATTATTTGCAGTGATTTGAGTGGTCATGCGATAAGCGTAATGATAACGTGTTGTATTGTGATTTCCTTATGTGTTCTGTAGTGGATTTTTTGTAGAACTCGGCGCTTACATGCGGATATAGAGTTGGGTTAATTTGGTTTTAGCATACAATATAACTCGCGGGCCAACAATGCGGCGAAGGTAGGTCGTGTAAGTATATTGTAAGGTTTTAGGATGACAATACCTTATGCGACTTCTGAAGGCGCAGAGGCGGTTGGATCGGTTTCGTAATTTGTTAAGTGTTAAGTGTCTTCCGGCGGCGGTCCAGTTAAGGGTCTTGGTTAATGTTATTCCCAAGTAAGTAATGTCGTCTTGAAGTGGTAATGTTTTCCCATGCAGGAAAATCTCTGCTTCATCTTCTGTGAGCAGTTTATGTTTGGTGAAATCGGGGTGTCGGAATAAGATGGCTGTCATTTTGGTATGGTTCACAAAAGCTCTCCATTGGTTCGTCCAAATGTAGAAGTTCTGTGGTATGATAGAAACTTTACTGAAGGGAATCTCAGAACAGCAAATGGCTTCCCAGAATGAAAACTGTATGAAGGATACTCCAAAAACGTAGAACCCTGGAGTGTGTCTGATTGAGGAGAAACACTTGGGAAGGGGCTGAGCCTACTCTTGATTTATAAGGTTTTCTATACTGGATCCGGGCAAGTCCGTCTGGTGGTAGGCTTAATTGGCAGGCGGCTAGTAGGTTATTGGGTTCTAAGAAACCTTCTACTCTTTGAGCTAGGATCTGCTCAAAACCCTAAGTAGCTGTATGATATATAAGGCAGTTGTTCTAAAAGATAGGTAGAGATAATTGGATAACTGAGGGTGTTTCAGTACCAGTGTGTTATTCCGTTTTGCTCAGCTGCTGTGATTTTAAGATTTTAGAAGAAGGTGAGGGTATACACAGTGTAATTAAAGAGCAAAACTGCACCCTTTCAATTACGATTATATAGGATTGGTTAGCTAGGGTTGGGATTTGGTTTTACGTTTGGTAAGTACGTTGAAGGAGTGCCTGAATGTCCCCCTGTATCTCTAATTGAGTTTTGAGGTAGAATTGATCCATTGTTATTTGGTGTATTTGTTTGTTTCACGCCGGGTTAGGGATTTCAGTTCTTTACGTTAGATCTTGACAGCGGGGTCCCTTGACCTTAAGAATTTGTGATATACTCACCTCTTCGGGTTTATCAAAATAATAATTTAACATAAAAGAGGTTTATGAGATATATTTATTCATTTTTGGACGTTTCAGGATTAGATCGCTTCCGTAATAAAAAAAAGTTGAAGGGTGAGTGCTCTCTTGGAAACATTTTCTCTGAGTACATTCTAGTTGGGGTTTTTGATAATGTGTGTTGAAAGAGGAGGTAAAGCGGGACCAAGAGACGTTTTGATAGGAAGAGGAAGGTGATCTCAAATGGTAGCGTCACCTAAGTGACAGTCTGTAGACATAGGTTGAATAAGTGCTTCGGTATAATTATACAATGTGGTCGACTATGGAGGCCCCTCTGAAATTACGGAAGGTTGAATCGGAGTCCCTTACATGGAATAGTGGCAAAGTGAAAATATTGTGGGAAAGACGGATAGCGTTTTTATTGGCACTGAAATATACTATTTGAGTGAGGGCGGAGGAAAAGGGGAAATGCAGCGTTGTAATGCATTCGAGATATTGCAGGTGCGGCGGAAGAAGCTAACAGGTTACAGGAAAGGCATTTTTAATAATCAGGGCGGTGTTTATTAAACTATGTGTAAACTAAATTGTAGGGATGTTTTGAAGGTTATCTACAGCTTTTATGATGGCTAGTACTTGTATACCATTAATGGATAGTAGGTTTTTAATGAGGGGACGCTCCCGATAGACGTCCAACGTATTAACTGTCCACTGTACTGGAAGATACGGGATTAGCATCGGATCCTACTACTTTATTTCTGAAATTCCGTGGATAATTTGGCGGGAACTTTGTTAAGGTCAGGAAACGGAAGAATTAGGAAGCAAACGAGCTATCAACTCGGGTATAGGCAGAAGATGATTGGGATTGTCAACTTTCAGATTGTATGTGGCTGTAGGGAAGGGTGTAATGGTAGCCTCTGCCATTGTAGAGAGAATTGTACCACGAGTCGCACGTAAATAGATCCACCGCAATTGTAACAATTTAGTTCAGTCAAGCGTGGCCAGGTGAAGACCTTGTGGCTTTCACCACAGTCATAAATCTGAGGATTTGAGTGGGATACTCATCAAAAGTATGACCCTAGTGAGCGCATAAAGAACAATACAGTTAGGATTGTTAGGAATTAATAGTGTGGGTGGAAAAGTGCCTACCAAAAAGGGTAACCTTCGTATAAAGAAAGCTCAGGGGGTCTCGGGATGAGGTGATCAGAATCACATTGGTTACTTTGGCTAAGCGTATGGATTCGAGGATCACATCCGACAGGAGATCATTGTCGACGCTACAAATTACGAAAGACACGGACAAGGATTTGATGTTGGTAATTTGAGCATGAAAGCGAGGGTCTGCCGATTGGGCCAATACAAATGAAGGATAGACGTAATTGGCAAAGACGTAGACACAGCCATAGATGCAGACAGATGCCAATACAAGCACTGACGCGGACACATGCGCGGAAGATGACGCAAACAGATGCAAACGCAGGCGCAGAGGCGAACATAGACATCACAGAGACAGGCACACGCAAACACAAAATCACGCGCACTACACACACGCTCAAGTACATGCAAATTCACAGGTACATGACTCGTACACCCACACGCGTATGTGTTGTACGTATGCGAGTGTGTGCGTGTGTGTGGTGTGCGTGTGCGTGTGTGTGTGTGTGTGCGTGTGTGTGTGTGTGCTGTGTGCTGTGTGTGCGTGTGTGGGTGTGCGTGTGCGTGTGTGCGTGTGCGTGTGTGCGTGTGTGCGTGTGTGCGTGTGTGCGTGTGTGCGTGTGTGCGTGTGTGCGTGTGTGGCGTGTGGTCGCGTGTGTGCGTGTGTGTGTGGTGTGTGTGTGTGTGCGTGGTGTGTGTGTGTGTGTGTGTGCGTGTGTGGTGTGTGTGTGCGTGTGTGTGCGTGTGTGCTGTGTGTGGTGTGTGTGTGGTGTGTGTGTGTGTGTGTGTGTGCGTGTGTGCGTGTGTGGTGTGTGTGTGTGTGTGTGTGTGTGTGTGCGTGTGTGTGTGCGTGTGCGTGTGTGTGTGTGTGTGTGTGTGCGTGTGCTGTGTGTGTGTGTGTGCTGTGTGCTGTGTGCGTGTGTGTGTGCGTGTGTCGTGTGTGTGTGTGCGTGTGTGTGTGCTGTGCGTGTGTCGTGTGTGTGTGCGTGTGTGCTGTGTGCGTGTGTGTGCGTGTGTCGTGTGTGCTGTCGTGTGTGCGTGCGTGTGTGCGTGTGTGCGTGTGTTGTGTGGTGTGTGCGTGTGTGCGTGTGTGCGTGTGCGTGTGCGGTGTGTGTGTCTGTGTGCGTGTGTGTGTCGTGTGTGCGTGTCGTGTGTGCTGTGCGTGTGTGCGTGTGTGCGTGTGTGTGTGTGTGTCGTGGTGTGCGTGTGTTGGTATAGTGTGTGCGGGTGTGATGTGCTGTTAGGTGTGCTGTGTGCAGCATTGCTTTACTGCGCTGCGCATGTGGTGTGTTGTCGTCTGTGTGTGCTAGTGTCGTGCTGTAGATGTGTTTTGCGTTGAGTGTTGTACGTATTTGGTGTAGTGGTTTTTGTGTGGTGTTTGTGTGTGTGGGTGTTGATGTGTGTAAGAGGTTGACTAGAGAGTAATATATTAAGTAGAGAGAGAATATGCGTATGTTTCACACAATTCTTTCAAAAACCCATAGCTACGCCACTCGGTTTTTAAAGTTGAATTCGTGCTTCAAGACTGGTCTTACGAAACTTATTTTTATAATACACTATTATATCAAACGCTAAATGTGTTGTTTTAGTCACGCTCATGGGTTGTTTGATGCGTTTACTATGTTTATGTTTTTGACTCTTGTGGCAATTTTTTATATAATTTTCTACATTGCTACTTAACCTTTCCAAGAATAATATTCCTTAATGTTATTTGTCATTCTTTTTACTCCCGCATGACCACTTGTAAGTGAAAATCGTTTAAAATTTTGTTTTTCAGTAATTTTCTCAACCTTATTATTACATTTATCCTACGTATTTCTTAATTTTTAATTTTCTCTCCTTCAGTTATACGTTTTAATATGTCTATATTATTCTATTTTTAATTACAAGTAATTCTAATACTTTAATATCTTTACTTATATTCTCCACATCTCTCAACACTATCTTATGGGTTAATGCCGAACGAGTATAAGGATTAATAAATAAAATTTCTTTTGAAGATGAATAACAAACAGTTTCATTTTTGGTAACAATGTACCTAAGCATAATTATTTATATCTAGTAATTCATCTTGTGTCATGACCTCATATCTATACACTCTTTTGCTTTTTGGGAACTTCTACAACTTTTGGGTGATCCACACAATTGTCTGTGTCTATCAAAATTTTCTCTAATCTTTCGTTGTGCTCTCGTTAATACAGCAATTACTCCCTCATGTATACTTTTTGCACACGTGATAATGCATCGTCCGCTCCATTCTCGCTTTCTTTTGCAAATTAAATATCAAAATCTTAATTGCCCAAACTATAACTAATAATTATTCCTCAATTATAGGTCAGTTTATCTCTTTCCTTATTCTCCTCTCTCTCTCTTCATTTAACCCTCTATTAGCACATGCTACTGGTCTGCCGTCTCCGTTAGATAAAACCGCATCTAAAGTTATTCCTGAAGCATCGGTTTGCAATTTAAATTTATTATGTTCTGATTGATAAATCTTTTACTATTTTAAGAGATGTCTCATTCGGTTTTTTATTCAAAAGGAACGTTTATATACATAAATTATTTAAAGGCGCTGATAAATCCCCAAAATTCGGTACAAACTTCTTGTAATAATTAGCGAAAGCAATAAATCGTTTTAGTTCGTCTATATTGTTTGGTTGTGGATAAGTTTTTATTGCTTTAGTTTTTTCTGGATCTAGTGAAATCCCGTCTGCTAAAATTATATGACCTAAATATATAATGTCTTTTTTAGAAAATTCAAATTTTAACGGAAATTCTAAATTACCCTTTCGTAACCTATCAAAAACGTTCATTAAATTTGTATTATGTTCATTTAAGTTTCGTCCGAACACGTTTAAATCATCCAAATAAGTAAAACAATTTTCATAGTTAAGCCTTGACTTAGATGCTGTCATTAATCTCAAAAATGCACTTGGACTTGCTTTTAATCCCATGGAACGCCTTTCCATTTTTTATTGCCCAGTACTCGTACTAATTTTTTAGGTGCTAATAAAATAGGGGATTACCAATCGCTCTCACACTCTTCATTTATATCATCCTCACACATTCTTTTAGTTTGCTTTTCAGTTTCTCTGGGATTGAGGGTAAGATAGGTTTTTACGAACGCTTGAGTCGGATTTTCTTTCAAATGGATTTTTTGTTTATATCTATTTGTGGTAGTTAATTTGTCAGCAAGATACATCAGGAATTTTTTTACAAATACTTCCTATCGCGAGTATTTCTTCGGAGTTTAGGTTTTTAAATAAGAAGTTTAAGCAATTCTTGTGTTTTATGAACCGAACTATCTGATTTTTCAAGCATATGATAGCTTAATGGTGTAATTTGTGAATTGAAATTAATTAAGTGAACTGGATTATCTCAAATATTATTTTAGTATCTTAACCGGTATTTTTTACGAAAACATTTTCACATATTTCATTTCCAATAGTCACACATTTAACATTCGTATATGTCGTTATATAATGAATAATAATAATAATAATAATAATAATGATAATAATAATAATAATAATAATAATAATAATAATAGTACTTTATTGTCATGGTGTTACGATAACAAAGACAGTGTCATTTTACTTACACAATAAGTCAAAAAATAGAAATAAATAAGTAGCTATATCACATTGTTATACATATCACAGTAGGTACTATACATAGCCTATACATTTTATAGTTAACATAGACTTATATAATTGCCTATGAACAAGGTGTTCTATCAGCTATAAATTCTTGTATAGAATAGTACGCCTTACCTATTAAATGTTTACACAAGTTGTATTTGAAACGGAAAGGCGATGATATTTGTTTTATAGTTAAAGGTAATGCATTGTATAATCTAATACAGCTGTAATACAGTCCCCTTTCAAACATTGTTGTGTTATTCACAGGTATACTCGAGTCTCGAGCGCCTCTCGTAACCATTACCCCATATATTAGATTGTTTCTAGTAAAAGTTTCATTTTTTTGTGAATATTGTAACAGTATATATAATAGTAATAATAATAATAATGCCTTTTATTAGTTTGATGCACACAGTTACAGTTACATGAAATTGTATAAAATTACCTATATAAGTATGCATGTGCATGTAACCAACTGGGCGAAGTTCAGTTAGTAGTTACATACGTCGCTACTTCTGCTCTTCCACTTAACCCATTTTATTTAGCATGAGTTTTGAACGGAAGATTACAATTTAGGGAGAAGTTTATGTGTGTAGATGTAAATGTAAAAGTACATAGTGATGGTGGACACAGTGTAAATGAATTTAACATAATTGACCAAGCTAGAATTAGCTAGAATTAGAATAAGTAAAGAAAGGATGACTGATTAACTATGAATGAGTAGTTTACTATTTTCAACATTATTTTACTGCAACATTTGACGGTCAAGTATGAATTGATGGACATGCTTTTTAAACTGGTTCGTGGTTAGTTTTTTGCAATAGTCAGGTAGTGAATTATAAACATTGACGATATTATAACTAAAAGAGCGTTCAAAATGTGAGGTTTTATGCAGAGGAGGGGTAATTAAGGAACAGAATCTGGTGTTTGCACTGAACTTTATCTTTTCGTAGAGGTACGGTGGTATTTTGCCAGTAATGATTTTATGGTACAGAGTAGCAGAGTGCACAAATCTTCTGTTTTTCATGTTTAACCACTGTGTATCAATTAATTTGTGTGAAATGTGTTCATACTTCCTTATAGCATAAATCAAGCGTAGGCAGGAATTCTGAATTTTTGAATTCTTTGTTTGTCCGTAGCATCTAAGCAAGGTCCATAGAGAACGTCACAGTAGTTAAACTGCGAGAGGACAAGTGACTCACACAGGATAATTTTAAATCTTGACCAATGCTGTGTCGATTCTGAAAGATCAGTTTTAAATTTAAAATGCTTTCTTTATCATCTCTGAGACTTGTGCCTTAAATCTAAGGTTAGAGTCCATAATCACTCCAAGATTTTTAACTTGCTCCTGAACAAGTAATATAGACTCCTTAACACGAATTTGTACGGCATATTTATGTCGGTCCCTTGCCTTACTTTTACCGAATAGCATCACAGATGATTTTGATGCATTGATATGCAACCCGTGGTCCTCAGACGTTTTAATAAGACTGCAGATATCACTATTTAAGCACTCTACCGCTTGCGTTGTACTACATTCCTCAAAATCGTAGAATAGTTGAGTGTCATCTGCATATTGATGAAACTTTACATACTTTAGACTTTTGTGAAAATTCGAAGTATACAAGACGAAAAGCAAGGGCCCAAAATCGATCCCTGTGGAACCCCACAGGTTACAGGCAGTGCATCAGACTTTTTATTGTTGAGTACTACTAGTTGTGTTCTATCCTTAAGATAATTTCCAACTAAGGTACAAGCGTCTAAACTGATACCAACATAATGCAGTATGCTCACTAATAAATCATGACTAATAGTGTCAAAGGCCTTAGAAAAATCAAGCAGCAAAGATGTCATCAGCTATATTTAACAGAGCAGTTGCACAACTGTATCCTTTTCTAAAACCTGATTGGGTTTTAGGGAAAATAGAATATTTATTAATATGATCCATCATTTGATTAGATAACACCTTTTCTAGGACCTTCGACAGTACTGGGAGAATACTAATTGGACGCAGGTCTATGTAGTTCGTTGGACTGCAATTTTATTGACAGGAATTACATTTGCAACTTTCCATACTTCAGGTACAGAGTTAGACTGTATGCATACATTTATAATATGAGTGATGTACGGAATTAAAACACAGCATAGCAAGAGGATATACACACTTATTCCATCCTTACCCACAGCCTTAGACTTAATATTGTAAAGTATACTCATTACATCGATATCAGTAACTTGTTGAAATTTTAACTTATTTTGGAAGTCGGACATAAGGTGTTCCATGTAAAATTTTATTAGATCATTGTTGACTATTTTTAGATGTAAAACAAAAGCTTCATTTATTTTATTGGGATTGTTCAGATGAGATGGAATTTCTACAATACGTGATTTGGAATAAATGTTTAATCGCTTAAGCTCTTTCCATATATTGTGTGATTTATTTGTACGAATATGGTAATCTAAATAAACACTTTTTCCTTTATTTATAGCATAATTTGTGTGATTTCGAAGCCTCTTGTAATAGTTCCAGTGTGTGTTATTTTTGTTTTTAAATTTCAGTAACGCAGCATCACGCAGGGACATCATGCTCTTGATTGTGTCAGTAAGCCAGGAGATCCTTGTTTGGTGATGCGTGCCGTTTTACGGGCGCACAAATATCAAAGATAAACAGAATGCATTCATTGAAATAATTGACAATATCATTTATGTTACTAAGTTCGTACAAATAATTCCAATCGACCGACCGCAAGAGGGAGCTAAAGTTATAGTGGTCAAATTTAGTAAAGTCTCGATACGTTTTCTCAAGTGGCTTCTGTAGAGTAGAATTAATTGGATATTTGCAGAAAACTAAGGAATGATCGGAGATATGATGTACATGAGTCACTCCGCAGTCAGCGACAGTTACGTGGGATGGGATGATTATGAGGTCAAGTAGGGTAGATGAGGTAGCTGTGATTCTGGTAGGTTCTTTAATAATCTGAGTTAAACCAATCTCGTACAACATTGTGTTAAATCTGATGTATGCCAATTTGCATAAATTTAAAAAATCTACGTTGAAATCTCCAACGCAAATAACATCATCAGTAATGGTTAGGATTTGTGCAAGGCAGTTTTCAAATTTATCAATAAAGTTCAAATAATGGTACTCTAATCTTCTATAAATTGTACCGATTACTAATGATTTGTTGTCAAGTTGAATATTAACCCAGATTTGCTCAAACGTTTCATCATCATCTAAATTTGAGATAACGGTATAACGGAGGGTATCTTTAAGGTAAATCCTAGGCCACCACCCCAAGTTTTAGTATTTCGATATTTACGCACTAACGTGTAGCCTTGTATAACAACAATAGATTTTTAATTTCCGGCTTTAACCATGTCTGTGCTATACCAACAATGTCATACTTAGCCGCCAGTATATGTTGCTGTAGATCTACAAAATTGTTTAACAATGAGCGTGTATTTAAAATGAGATTTTTAAACTATTCATGATTGACGAACAATTTTATAGAAATCAATTTTACATGCAGCATCAAATATTGATAACCTTGCAAACACAAGTATACTAGGAAGGATATAAGATATGATAAGATATGATAGAATATTTATAAAATTACAAGAGAAGATGTGATAATAATGATTTTGATATACAACAAAATTTATGTTCATCATGTAAGGATTTTTAGTGAGTGACTATAAGCAAGACTAAAATATTCTATAATAAAACCTAATTTAAACCCATCCACAGGACTGAAAACGTTTTCAAGTTCAAATAATTAATGCACATCATTGAAGTCATCGACCGAGCGTATAGAATAGATTTTGCTATGATCACTTTTGCGCATTAATATATTGCCCTCTCGTGTCCATAAGTATTTTACCTTGTTTTCCTTGGCGAATATACGCGACTTTGCGTAAAGTATACGATTATCTGCCGTAAGCGAGTCATTAATATAGATTGGGCCATTAGTATTAACATTCGGTAATCTGGTAAACATTTCTCCCAAATCCTTGACGGCGATACCCTTTTGATACGTTTAAGTTTCATGATTTCTTGTTTATCTAATCTACTGATTTTTGCGGCTCTGCAGGTAGATTTGAATTATATGCGAGACGATGGCATGCGTTGATCATTTGTTTCTCAAAGGTAAAACCAACGGCGTTACCAACATGTGAGATAACGTTAATAATATCTTCGTTCTTGATTTCCAGGACGCCCTTGATTTCTATTGCATTCTTCCTTGTATACTGTCCAAAATCAAATATATATATATATATATATATATATATATATATATATATATATATATATATATATATATATATATATATATATATATATATATATATAGAGGCAGGTCATTGACATGATACCTAATCCTTTGAAGCACAATTGGCAAGATGCGTTATGGGACAAGTTTAATATTACCCGAATAATCTTTACTTGTGATTTAAATATCCTGACTAATATACCGAATTATACCAAAACGGTATGCTGTATTAAATAATACTTTGTATACATGCAAAATAATTATGGAAAATAAATTTAAGTTTTCTCTTATATGATTGCTGCACATGCAGAATTTAATTTCTTGGCAATGAAATCTATCTGGTCGAATCACTGTAAATGTGAGTCTATGTTAACTCCTAAGAATTTAATTACTTCCGATTGCGGAATAGTCTTGCTATTAATTTTTTCAAGCAATTATTGGTCTTTAGGTTTTTTAAATACTAATAAATCAGTTATGCTAGAATTTAACAATAATTTATTAAAATAAACTCACACCTTGGTGGAATAGTTAAATGTGAATTTGTTGCATTTAAAGAAGTGATTACTGTATTATCATTTGACAATTGTAATGTATTTCACTCATAATCCATTTTTCCTTTATGCTTCGTAGTAAAATTTAATCCTTTTATACTATCTGTTTCACAATTTAGATTTCTTATAACAAAAAATTTTGAATTAAACGCTTGACCACAATGACTAAATCTAAACATGTGTATCCATCACAAATTAATGATCTAGTTTCCCATTCATTTATAAATTAATAATCCCTATTAATCTACGCATTGATACCTAAACATTCATACTTAAAACGCAAATGATGCACTTGTGTCAACTAATAACCCTAAGCTAACATTTTCTACACCTGAATTTATCCAGCTTACATTCAGATCACTCCTAGCGTACACATTATTTGTTACTCTCCAGAAAAAACTGCTAGCATCTTCCTTTGTATTCTGCTGTAGAACATTTACATAATCCTTCGGTCTACTATAAGTTTGTGTAGACATAGGCCTAAAATTATAGATTATTGTTGTAGTTGTATTTATTAAAATTATCTTGGGGGTTATATCTATTAAACTTGTTTCTAAAATTTGGTTTTTGAATTAAATTTTGTCGAAAACCTTCGTTAAAATTCGTTGGTGTATTAGCATTTGAATTTTTTGGTTTAAAATATCTATTCCTATTACCAACATAGCGCATTACCTACTAACCTATTTTATTGCCGTCGTTGAACTAATTCACTATTTCAAGTTCATCCTTATGACTTACTAAGTTATTAACCGCCATAATGATTTTTAGATTACTCAAAGATACATTTTTTCTACAAACCTCCACTACTTCTTTCGTTACCATCGACTCTGCTTTTGCGCTTGTTGTACTTCTTTTCATATTATCCGCTAATTCGTTGCCGTAAAACTATTAACGCCCCGTCCATTTATAAAAAGACATCAGTGTAAATAGATCTCTCTTAATTATGGCGTTAGCTAATTTAATTAATTCAGAAACCCCCACACTGTAAATATTTACCATTCTTTTTACTTCAGGTTTGGTATCTTCTGAAAATTTGTATTTATTTGACACAATATTAAATACATTAGTTAGTTTTTGTCTATTTTCGAGTATGTGTTTTTTAATAATTTCCCTATCCGCCACATTTATTTGACCTAGATTTGGTACTATGAACTTAACTACACCATTGTATTGGTCGATTTTTATTTAAAGTGTTTGGATTGTTGCTTACATCACTTTTTAAAAGTCTTTTCAAAATTTTTACAAATACTTCCTTTTGTTCATCGTATATTTATTCCGCATCACATTTTCAGCGTTTCGAAAAATATTGGTTTAATCGACAATAATTCTTGCTGTTATAAAGTACCCATTCAATTGAAAAAACCGCTGTCAAATTATCTGCCATAATGCTTTCTCATATATGTAAATAAATAACTTCAAAGCCCACAATACTTGAATTTGAGTCATATCAGTTTTTAAACACGATAATTGGCCATTTTTGATCCGTCATTTTGTTTTTTTTTAATTTTGACAAATAATTTATTCTTAGCGATCTTAAAAACCAAAAACGGTGCGCCACTGGCAGTTTTTAAAATGTTTTTATTTAAATAATGTTTTACAAATTAACAAAGTTGCAAAATTGATCATTAGCCCACAATAACTGAATTTTAGTAATATCAGATTTTAAACACGATAATCCCCCGTTTTTCATCCGCCATTTTGAAATTTTTAATTTTGACAAATGATTTATACTTAGCGATCTTAAAAACCCCCGATACCCGAATTTCAAAAAAAATCGGTTGATAAATTAAATAAAACCGATAATCCCCCATATTTGATCAGCCATTTTAAATTTTTTTATTTTGACAAATGATTTATACTTAGCGATCTTAAAAAACCCCAATACTCGACATTCAAAAGATAATCCCCATTTTTGATCCGTGATTTTGAATTTTTGATTTTGACAAATGATTTGTACTTAGCGATCTTTAAAAAATCCCAATACCCGAGTTTAAAAAAAATCGGTTTATAAATTTAAAAATGCTCAATTTTTATTAATTATGTAACATTTTAAAATTTGAAGCAATGAATTTTTTTAATTTTCTAATTCCCTAAAAATTCCTCACCACTGGTTGGATTTTGCTCATCAGTGAACTTGACCTAGATTTTATGGAAATGTACCTAATTTCATATCGATAGCTTTAATGGTTCAAAAGATATCCCGCACATACACAAACATACACACAGACGGACACGAAATTTTTTTTCTAAAAACTTGTTTTTCATCGATAGCTTTAATGTTTCAAAAGATATCGCGCACACTCACGCACAGACACACAATCAGACACGAGATTTTCTTTTCTAAAAATGTGTTTTTCGTATTTTTTAGGCCACAAAACGTCGAGAAATGTAAAAAAAACGTGTTTAAATATTTAAACCTCTTTATTCTTACACCCGGCGTCAATGAAAAAGCACATCTTCGAAGTAGTTTTAAAAATGCACATAAATTTTGTACATCCCTTTAAATGCAAAACTGATTAGGTAGATTTTCTATTGTTTTGTTGCACAAAACAGGTCCCAACCCCCTCAGGGCGCGATGTAGAGCCAATAAATTGAAAAGGATTCGTTAAATTACAGTACGGACAGTCTATGTGACAGAACATACGTGTTTTGGGAGAGAGTTTCCTCAGACATTTCGATACGCCTATTGGCGCTATCATATAAAAAGAACGTACGACTAGTATCGAGTACTAATCTTTATATTTCAGCATCCACAATCTTCGCACCGGAATTGTGTGGTTCAAGCCACATAGATCCGGTTTTGAAGAACGCCAGGATGTACGGAGACAGCGATTTTGAAGATGAAGAGCCGGCGGAGATCATCATTCAGCAGCGGATCCGCATCAACGAGTTGGTGCGGATGGTTGAACGTCTACAACGGGAGCACTCTAAACTAGTGGGCCAACTCGAGCAAGCGAAAAAAGCAGCGAAGAAAGCTTCGACGAAGTCAACAGGCGGAAAGGCAAAGGAAGAGAAGGCCGAGGACATTTAAGAACCTCCGAAGCCGAAGAAGCAGAAGCGGAAGGAGAAGGTTAAGCCAACAGAGGAAGTTGCCAGCAAAAAAAACGAAGCTGCTGCAGCACCCAGGGAGAAAGAAGAAGAACATGTCAAGATGGAAGTAACTGCCGAAACAACACGACCAAGGAAGAACGAAGACACAATCCCGTAAGAGGATGGATTCCAAACCGTCGCAAAGAAGGGCGGGGTCAAGCGTCAACAGACGCAGAAAACACCAGCAAGGACATGCCCGCACAAAAACGAGAAAGGATCCCGCCACTAATCCTCCACCGACAGGAGGATTACTCAAGGGCGATGAAGAAGCTAAAGACTGTCGGAATAACACCGAAAACTACCAGAACCACTAAGGATGGTACCAGCGTACTCCTCAGCTCCGCGGAGGAGTACAGAACCGCAACTGCTGCACTGGACGACGCCGACGTGCAGTTCAACGTGAACCTGCTAGAGGAGGCAAAACCTATCAAGATAGTTATCAAGGGCATCCCTCAAGATAACGAGATGATAGAAACCGTCAAAGAAGATCTCAAATCCATGGGATTTGAAGTATACAAGGTCAGCCGCATGTTCGCCGGACGCGAACATAGGAAAACCGTGATGGTACTGGTTCACCTCGGAAGGAGTGAAGGGGCCAAGGAGGTCTTCAACATCAAGACCGTAGGACACCTCAGAGTACGCCCCACTAACGAATATCAAGAAGGGTAACGCCCCCAAACCAACATAAGTTAAGAAACCGACAAGAATTGCCGAGGCCGGCATTAGCTATGCGCAGATGGCTGCAGGAAAGACAAAACAGACGCCAGAAGAACTGGAAGACGAAGACTTCGCGCTCGTAATGAAGATCGTGAAGGCCCTCCGAGCAACGAAAGGATAAGCACCCAACAAGAGGGTACGCAAAAGCCGCACTCATCTAAGCGGCCGCCCCAACGATGGAATGGGATCTAGACACCGAGAGTACCTCACGTCGGAAAACTGAGGATCCTTTCCGAACACACAAAAGCAGATATCGGTAATTTTAATGTATTTTTTACAGGTACATCGAAGCTACGAATACCACCAAGAATCACGATAAGACGAAGGTATAGAGGGCAAAGAGCCCGTAGTACCGAGAACAAATAACGATGATCGATGACCGAAATTATAGTACAAAAAATAAGTTTCTTTATAAAAATTTTAGGATTCAATTTCCCATAAGTGAGCATTATACTTCATTTTGAGATTTCCTAAAAAAACCTAAATTGACATTTTTAGCGTTTTCGGTTTCTTAGAAAAGCATTTGGGATGTGTGTAAATTAAACAATGCCGACCTACCTGTGGGAAATTTTATGGCAAATAATCAGTTTTTATTTTAGCAATTCTAACGTTTTTTTTTGTGACTTATACTTCTTCTAATCAGTCTAATTATTTCATAGATTAGTTAATTTTTTATTTTTGTGCAACAATTTCATTCAAGTTAATTCATATTAAAAATATATTACTCCTACTACCAATTCCCGTATGTGAAGAAGAACAACTGTTTTAAATTCCTTAAAGTAAACTATGGTGACATTTAAATTTATTATCTAATTCCATTACAATGCAGTAAAAATAAGATCATTTGCTTGGTTTAAGAAATACACATACATTCAAATTCATTAAAAATATAAAAAATATAATTCTTCCTTTTATACCTATCACAGATTTTCAAGTCAATTTCAAACCAGGCATTACGTATTTTCATATGAATTCTTTCACTAACAAACTGGTTGTTTAAGAGAACATCTACGTCCCCGTAATATAATAAAAAATTTACCTGACTATTACAATACGTTATTGCTAACATTTAAAGGGTGCCCAAAATTTCTACGTTAGATCGTCTCAGGGGGGGGGGGTGGCTTTTTCATTGACGTCTGGTGTACGTATAGGAGAAAGAAATACACTACAATTAATAATTAACTTGACATTACCTTACATTTCAATTTTCTTTTGTATGCCAATTTTTACACATTCATAATTGCACACGTATCCATTACTTGTGCATTGACATCATCAAACTGTAACTGTTGGCTTATATCCCTTTTTTAATGACCTTTTATGAATTTTGTACAGTAAATGTAAAACAATTATTCTAATAATTAAGATTAAACATAATTTATAAAAAAATTTCTCTATGAATCCGGCAGATGCTAATGCATGGGTAGGTAAATAAAGACAAACTTCATAATTAATTATAAAGTTTGAAATGACAATGAAGTATTCAAATTTCTGTTTTAACACTAGGCACATTAAGAAAAATTAAAAAGCGTGCATATCTTCTACTCATTTACTTATTGTCTCTACTCGCTATTTCACCAAATACGAAAATAATGATTATATTATTAAACCTATACGACGGTTTAATAATTAAGTATTTTTTAAAACCAGGAATCAAAATAATTAATGACAGACGTTCGGACATTTTTTCGTTTCCTCTGATACAGAAGTAATTTTTTCTTTCTAATTTATTTTCCATGTAAAGTGGTATTGGCAATTAGCAAATATTTTATTTCCAAGGCTCTCTTGTGGTAAAACAACAACGAAAATCATTAGAAACCCCAATTGAAAGTATCCCTTAATACAAAATGTGTCACCCTGTGGGTAAATTTGAAGCTTCGAGTTAAAAGAGTATAAATTTTTGATTACTTTTTTAGGTTTGGAGATATTTATGAATGGAAATTTTTATTTGTAGGATCACGTTTCATTCACAGGTGACAGAGTATTTTAGATTAGTTTTGTTAGAATAAATGTTCTCGTTATTTTTATATTAGTATATTTGTAAATAGGGATAGTTTTGTAGAAATAAATTTCGTATTTTAATTTGGTTAAATGAAGTTGGGATTGCGTCATATAAAGAATTAAATGAAAAACGTATTCAGATATTACATTGTAAGGTACATATTTTGCAAATGTTCCAGTTAGCCGCCAGATAGGCACCATTTCTATTGATAAGTGTTTAAATACCAAATTTCTCAGATAAGATTTAGAGTAGAAACAGGTTTTCTGACAAAGCAATCCCTTCCGACGTTTTTCGAAGTTAGGCTTCGCGTATGTGCGGAGTGGTATATTTAAGTTTTTGGGCAAATTAGAGTGGAAATGGTTGAAAAACCAATGTGGAGGATAATGATTAAATATGTTCAGTCTAGTTAGAAATGTAGCACTAGACTCCACGTGTTGTTTGTTTGCGGTCAGCGCAATATCCACAAAAGGGGTAGTTAAGTGGCGGTGGAAGGAGTTACGCAGACTTGGAAGTTATATCGAGTTGTAATAAAAGGGAGAATACATTGGCTCATCACACCCTAAGTTATTCTTTTGGTTATATATCATTTGTCGTAGTGACACATTTGGACATAGAAGTGGTTTTCGTGTTTTTTATGATGTGCTTAGCCTTATTATATGGACCTGCTATTTCGCAATTTGTTTTTTTTTTTGCGGGTTAAAGTAACCAGTTCCTAAGTAACTAGTTCCTATTTAAGATGGTAACCTTTGGGTATATTGCCGACGTCAAACAAACTACAAACTAATGTAAATAAAAGCTTTTCCTTTTCGTTATTTTAAAATTAATAAGTGATAGTTAGTACTTGTACATTGTATCGTAATTGAAGTTTTATGGAAGTTTTAAAAGTATACTAGACCAATTGCAACCAATTGCAATATCAAACAAATGTATGGAAAGGAAGATCCATGATTTAATTATGCTGGAAGAAGCGAATGTAGTATCCCGTTCACATTTGCGTCGCTGTCAAGGCCATCTCTAGGTACCAAAGATGTTTGTATAACAAATTTAAGGTAAATTTTTTTGTGCATTTTGTTTTGCTGTGTATGACAAATTTTAATGAATTCTGGTGTTTTTTTTTGTTATATGTGAACGTTTGAATACGCCGCCTTTTGCAATTAATTCATGCGTACTGATTCGTTTTATGATTTTAAATTTATCTGAATGTTCAAATTTACAATAATTTTAGTAAGGGCATACTGACACCAGCTAGTTTCGCGAATTTTTAAGTAAACCAGATTTCATTTATTTAAGGGATTTGATTTATGTTACAATTGTGTGACCTTTCGATGATGGTGTTGTTTTAATTACTATTCAATATGTGTATCTTTAGGTTAGTGCACTTACTGTGGTTTTTTAAGTGTAAACCCATTATTTGTTGTACAGCATCATATGTCTCGTAAAGTGTTTGTTTTTATTTATATTATGAAATTAACGTCAAGTTTGTATGTTTATTGGAAGTAAAGTAATTACATTTGAAAGATATCATTGATTATTGAAATTTTAACGTAACTTTAAAGGTTCAATGCAATATTTTGGTTTCTTTAATTTGAGCATATTTAATACCGGGAGGATTGAGATAATTGCGAATAGTTGTAAAATAATTAGTGATTTTACTGAAGAATAATTATATTGACGTGCAGATTTATTAAGAGATTTTAAATCATAACGTAACGTAAATTTAGGTATTGAGTCGGTTCCTGAACGACCAGCTGTTTGTATTTTTATATATACGAGGGTAGTGCGATAAGTCGCACTCTTTTGAAGCATTTTTATAGGTATCGACCTTCCGATTATAGACATCTTTGCTGATGTCTAAGTTGCCAAACGAATTTTAGGTATTGTTTCCCGTTATCGACGATTGATAAATTTTAGGATTTCATAGATTTTTTGTACGCGTTTGTTTAGTTTTTTGGTGACGTATTTTTCGTGTTAATTTGTAGAATTAGATTACCGTTCGATCAGTTATTTCTGGGTTAGTTAAGCTTCTGACATAGATTTATCGAAATATTTAGTGAGTTTTAGGTTTTATTTCGCATTGTGCGGCTTTTATATTTAAAGCTTAAGATTTTATTGAAGTTTAGGTGAACCTGGCGTTATTATTTTTAGAGGATACTTTGTAGAAGTAGTAGATTTTGGAGTGAATGTTTTGGTTCCCTGTTAGGCCAATATAACATCAGTTCATGACGTTTTCCCGCTATAAATGATTTTAACAGGTGGTGCCTTTTTGACTTTATCTACCGATTTTGGCTATATTTGGAGTTGCTACGAGTTCCTTTTACGATCTTTAAGTAAGGACCCCGCCCTCACCACCGAGCTATGTCGTGGCACAAATTGCCTTTACGGGTTGGATACGATAGTGAGTATTTAGCCTGTAACAAATAGAAGGCCAACAGAAATTAAAGAGTCACAATTTTTTTTCAAGTTCAATGAAACGAATAAGGAAGTTCTAAGACTGTAAAGTGGTTTAGGTTTTTTTAGGTATTTTATTCTAGATTTAAATGTCACCTAAAAAAATAAAATTTCTTTTAAATATATTTTATTTTACTAGTAAAAATGATCACCGCAGTAATAGTAATAATAATTACCATGGCTTTATCAGACTTTTCGATAGAAACATTAAGCGCATTTCAAACGTCAAAAAACGTCTGATCGGAGGCAAAGTTTTGTATGCGTTTAAATGAACGGTTTGGCAAAAAAAATATTTCAAGCGATAAAGCGATAAAATTATTCTTTGTAATTTCAAAAATCTTTAATTATGACAAGATTTTGTGTTGTGTTACATAGCACATCAAGTTTACTATGCTGCCATTTAAAGTATCTTAAACCAGTTCAGGGTTGATTTTTTCTAAATTTATTGAATTAAGAATTCATTAATGGTTTTCACTTTTATTACCGCAATAAACTTGTTCTTTTGAGAAAAAGATAAATACGTCTTTTTTAGATAAAATGTGATTACAAATAAAGGACGTGGATTCACTTTCACAATTTGTACTAAGAAAAATTTAAGTTCGGTCTGAGTAAGATTTTTTAAAAGTTGCAAATTAACCTCAATTACCATTATTAAATTTTGTAATAAAGATGACGTCATTAATGTTACAATTTGTATACATGTATAATGCACTTATATTTTTTGTCTATGTACAGTTTAATAAAAAAGTAATTCATAGATGATCAGTAGACATAGGTACATAGCCCTTGGGTGATAATTCATAGATTCATAGTCTTTTGTTTAAAATTAATTATTTAGTAAAGCTGTTTCTTGGTAAGAAACGACGTACAATATTTATAATTAATTGTAGTCTTAACCGCATACAAAAATGAAACTTCACCACACAATTGTTTAATTCACACAGGCTTAATTCTATTTAACACTTTCAAAAACGATATTTTTATTAAATAAACATGAATTTTCCTCAATACTTCATATAAACACTAACAAAGACTGACCGGCATCAGCTGCTTGGGCGCAATTTGTGACGTCAGCTGATGACGTACTTGGAAACACTTTATTTCTGACGCAGTTCAGAATACTTAATGTTCGAAGATGCATTTAGTTCAGTATCGGATTTGCCCCATTTTAACCAATTGCGCATCTCTTACCGTTGCCGTACACCGAATTTTGTAATGCAAAAATCTTTATTCATCTTTAAAATTTTACGAACGGCTTTGAACGTATTTTGTGATATGCATTATTTATAGATAGTCTTAGTGCTCTTACATCACTTTAATTTTTGATAAATTACACTTCCACATAGGACAATACACGAAGCTTAAGCTGTACAATTTATGTATCCTCATCTTTCTGTTATTTCATAAGTTTCTATGCAACACGTCTAATTTCTGTTTTCCAGTTGTATGTCTCTATCCATGTCTCGATCTTAATATCGTGTAGTGTATTTTGAATATTAAATTCTTGTTTGAAATTCACATAGGGAATCCAGACACGCTGTTTACGTCAAGTATTCGGAACACTTCAGCCGTTTAATCCTTTTTAAAGCATCCATTAAGGTAATCTAATCATATCAGAAATTTCACAAAGAACATTTCTATAACATTGTAAACAAGTAAAGGTACGATCAATCACAGTCTCATCGAAAATAATATACAGCTAACTTGGTTTTTGGATCACTTTTGCATTCTGCAGTACCTAATGTATATGACGTTAAGTAGTAAGGAATGTATCGAAGTACTTAATCTAGAGAAAGCAAATATTAGTTATAGTAGCTGCCCATTACTGAGACTAATTGATTTATATAAAACCATTATACTAACATAGTCGAGAGCTTATTAATTTAAAAACATCCCATATCCATAACATACCCTAAATTCTACAACTACGTGCATTTCTTTCCGTTTTGATCCAATGTAATCCCACCATCCCAATTAAACGTGAATTTGCGTGTAATATTGCTAATCCAATTTATGGTGGTTAATTTGTGTTGTTGTAGGTATACAAAGCACAAATGTAATTATTGGGATAGGTTCAACTCATATGGATTAGTTTCGTATATTTGCAAAATTATCTCACGTTCTTTCGTTATTTTTTAATAAATTAAGATTGATTACACCGTAATGAGTAAATTTCTTTGTTCATTTAAATCTTATTCATACCTGCTCTTATGGCTAATTTATTATAAATAACCAAATTCCCTGTTCATTTGGTGTCGAAATTTGACCAAACCTCTCAATGCGCTTAAAAAATACGCATGGTCGTATAATAAACAAGAGGTATAAATGGTAAACGATGTGTTCCGAATTTTGGATTTTAAGTGGACATATAATGACGGCTATTACTTATAAAGGTGATTTATTGGAGCACAAGCCGAGTAGAATAATATAAGGCAAAAGGGGGAATGTTTGGCCATTTAACAAGATTGGATTAAGTAGGTATATATTAGTAAATACGAGTATAAGTGATACAGTAACAGTAATTATTTCGAAACTATTGCTCATATTCCGTGTTAAAATTACTATATGTGGAGAATAATGATTTATGGTGTATTTTTTTATGCATTAATACAAATACGGCAGTTATTCTCCTTTATACGGCATATGTTCACCGACAATGGGACAGAGATTGGCCGCATTATAGATCAAGGATAGTAATTGATACACATTGCCTTAGCTCCAATAAGTTTGTATTTTTATAATTATTGGTTCTTAAACATATTAAACGATGAAAAATATCAGAATGATGCACATTTCCTTTTATTATTTTATTAATTTCTTCTGCTTTAAACAAATTTCTATTCTATTCATATTGAATAACTTTGTTTTCATTTATTCCTATTAAATGTTGATTTTCTCTATTCTCGCACTCTTTTTGTTGATCGGCCGTTTCCTCTGCAATGATTTTGCATTTTGCTGTTTAGTTTATTCCTTTCGTTTTCTAATTCTTGCTGAGCTATCTCTTTTCGTTTTTGTCTTCCCTCCTCTATCCTTTCTTTTTTCTCATCCCTAATTTGTACCTTGCAACCTACATATACATATGTAGGTATAGAAGGTTATGCAATCGACTTTTTTTCACTGTCGCTTAATCGACTTATTAGCTCATTTCACAACTTTGTGTGTGTTGTTTGTCGTGTGTCGTGTCGTGTCGTGTCGTGTGTGCGGTCGTGTCGTGTCGTGTGTCGTGTCGTGTGTCGTGTCGTGTCGTCGTTCGGTCGTCGTGTCGTTGTCGTGTGTGTCGTTGTCGTGTCGTCGTCGAGTGTCGTGTCGTCGTCTGTGTTCGTGTGTCGTCGTGTGTCGTGTGTCGTGTCGTGTGTCGGTCGTGTCGTGTCGTTGTCGTGTGTCGTGTTCGTGTCGTGTGTCGTGTGTGGTCGTGTCGTGTCGGTCGTGTCGTGTCGTGTGCGTGTCGCGGTCGTGTCGTGTGTCGTGTGTGTCGTGTGTCGTGTGTCGTGTGTCGTGTCGTGTGTCGTGTGTCGTGTGTCGTGTGTCGGTGTCGTGTGTCGTGTGTCGTGTCGTGTGTCTGTGTCGTGTCGTGTCGGTGTCGTGTGTCGTGTGTCGTGGGTCTGGTCGTGTCTGGTGTGTGTGTCGTGTCGTGTGTCGTGTGTCGTGTGTCGTGTGTGTCGTGTGTCGTGTCGTGTGCGTGTGTCGTGTGTTGTACGTGTGCGTGTCGTGTCGGTGTCGTGTCGTGTGTCGTGTGTTGTGTCGTGTGTCGGTGTGTGTCGTGGTGTGTCGTGTTCGTGTGTGTCGTGTCGTGTCGTGTGTCGTTGTCGTGTGGTCGTGGTGTCTGTCGTGTGGTGTCGTGTGTCGTGTCGTGTCGTGTCTAGTGTCGTGTGTGTGTCGTGTGTGTGTGTGTGCGTGTCGTGTGTGCTGTGTCGTGCGTGTCGATTCGTTTGTCGTTGTGTGTCGTGTGTCGTGTTGTCGTGTCGTGTCGTGTGTCGTGTGTCGTGTAGTCGTTGGTGTCGTGTCGTTCGTGTCGTGTCGTTCGTGTGTCGTGTGTGTCGTGTGTCGTTCTGTCGGTCTTGTCGTGTCGTGTCGTGTCGTGTCGTGTCTGTAGTGTCGTGTGTTCGTCGCGTCGGCATAGTGCTGTGGCGATGTCGTCGGTCGAATCGTTTGTCGTTGTCGGGCTGTGTGTTGTCGGTCGTGTCGTCGTATCGTGTGTCGTGACGTGGTCTGTGGTTCGTGTTCGTGTCGTGTCGTGTCGTGTGTGTGTGTCGTGTCGTGTGTGTCGGTCGTGGTCGTGTAGTTCGTGTGATAGTCGTGTCAGTCGTGTCGATCGTGACGTTGTGTCGTGTCGTTGTCGTGTCGTGTCGGTGTCGTAAGTTCGTCGGGTCGCTAGTCGTGTTCGATGTGTCGTGATGTCGTGTATGTGTCGTAGTCGTGTCGTGTGTGATCGTGTGATCGTGCGTGTGTCGGGGTGTAGTCGTCGGATGTGGTGTGTGTATGTGTCGAATAGTTGTGTGTGGTTCGATGTCGGTGTGTCGTGTCGTGTGTGTCGTTGTCGTGGTCGTGTCGTGTGCGTGTTCGTCGTGTCGGTGTCGTGTCATGTGTCATGTGTCGTGTTCGTTTGTCGTGTGTGGCGTTGTGTCGTGTCGTGTGTGTGTGTGTCGTCGTGTACGTGGCGTGTGTAGTGTGTGTGCGTAGGTCTAGTGTGAGCTGTCGTGGCGTGTCGATGCGTGTTGGTGTGGTGTGCTGTGCGTGTCGTGTATGTGTAAAGTGAATGTGGTGTGGTATAGTGTAGTGATATTAATGTCAGTCGTGTGTGGTCATGTTGTGTGTATCGTATGTCGTCGTCTAAAGCGGTTTGTGCCTGTTCGTGCTCGTGTTGCGTGTGCAGTGTGTGTCGCTGGTTCTTTGTGTCTGGCGTTAATGCGTGTGTTGCTGCGTGTGTGTCGTGTCTGAGAGTCTGTATGTAAAATGAAATAAGTGTGAGTTGTTAATTACCAAAATATTTAATTTAAATCATTAAAGGTTTTGAGCCTAGTAGGTGGTATGAAGTGGCGGGTTCTTAAATTATGTAAAAGAGTGTGGATAGGTGTGTATAGCTTCAACTTGTAAATAAATGTTAAAATATCTCGGACACCAACTTGTTTTATAAAAAATAAGTAAACCTTAAATGTTATAAATTTAAAACTAAAAAAAAAAACAATATCAAGGTTTATTACGTATAACTTCAAATCAAGATACAGGGACCGCCGTAAAGTTGGACACATATGGGAAAAATTTTTATTATTAAAATTTCTGAAAAACTCTATTAGCGGTTCGTTTCTGCAAGTCTGACAACCAAAAAATCCATTGTGACATTTATCAGGTGACCACATGTTTGGCGGGAATTTTGAGAAATGTTTACTGTGATGCCGAAAAATGGGTAAAATTGACAAGATATCGCAAAATTGTATTAAAAAAATGTAGTTAGATTGCAACAAAGACCCTATATACCAATTTTCAACCAAATCAGAAAAAAAACATCAAAAATACCGTTTATTCCCCTCTACTTTTTTTACGAAACATCATAAACTCTTTCTTTACCTGGCAATACTTTAAATATCATAAATTACATAATTTTAGGTATCTTAAACTATGAGGAGCACTTTAAGGAGCGATAATTTTCATCCTTATAAGCCGAAATATTTGATTTTTCCAAAGCCAACTTATTAAATTCAAAAATATCGTTAATTTCAAATGTACTAACCAATATTAAACTTCATAAGGATAAATAATGTGTTGCTAAGTTTTAATTACAAATATCAGTTCGTTTACATTTTATTTACCGGTTACAGATATTAGATCAGCTCATGCGCTTCAACATACAGAGCATGAACACAATCAGTGACGAGGCTAAGTCGTATTTCTTAAATTTTCCTCTCACAAATTGTCTATTTTACAAATATTTGATTAATTTTGACCTAAAATTATGTAATTTATGTTAGTAAATTTATTTCCAGGTAAAACAAGATTTTATGATATTTCGTAATAAAAGCAGAGGGGAATAAATGGTATTTTTTACTTTTTTCCTGATTTGGTTGAAAATTGGTATATGGGGTCGCTGTTTCATTCTAAATACATCTTCTTAATACAATTTTTCGATATCTAGTATATTTCACCCATTTTTCGGCATCACAGTTAACATTTTTCAAAATTCCCACCAAATCTATGGTCACGTGACAAATGTCACAATGGATTTTTTGGTTGTCAAACATGCAAAAACGAACCGCCAATAGAGTTTTTCAGAAATTTCAATAATAAATTTTTTTTCCATATGTGTCCAACTTTATGGCAGTCCCTGTATAAAGTAAAACTAAATACTAGTGTTAGTAAACTTGGATTAACTAAAAAATTCATTATGAATTAAGGCTTAGAAATGAAATACCTGTAGTACGTTTACATTTTGGTTGTCACTGTCATACTGTTACTGATAACTAAATGCTGCTGAATACGCGCTTTTAAATTTGGTTGTGCAAGAATTCTTGAATGGAAGTATTTTGATACTTGTTGATCCAAAACATGTAAATTCCTTTAAAAAGGAGCCAAACGTGGTTGATTTAAACGGGTTAAGGTACCATCTATTTATAATCCTTCTGAATACCAACAAACTTTTACTGCGTCATCCACGATCGATTGAAACGAATAGCGTACAAATAGCGGTAAACTTAGTTGTACAATAAAAATACGCAAAAAGGAAAAGTGCCTAAAAAAGGTAAACATCTGAGACAATGTAAAACAGGTCCAAATTGCACTTACTGTAAAACTATACAGCACTTTTGAACAAAATTTTTAAGAGAGCAAAATGGATGCTCCTTTCGCTTTTAATCATCCACAAAACGATGCAAATGAAATCCTTGCGCATGATCTGTCTGAAACTCGAACGATATGCGTACGAAATTAGAATAATTTTAATGCATATTTTCAGCCCCTAAGGTATGCAACTTACATGACACGAAAATGAACGACGTTGCCTACATTATTGCAAATTTCAACGTTCAAGTCTGCGAGTCTGCGTGTCTGAGTGTCTGCGTGTGTGTGTGTGTGTGTGTGTGTGTGTGTGTGTGTGTGTGTGTGTGTGTGCGTGTGTGTGTGTATGCGTGCGTGGGTATGTGCATGTGTGTGTGTATTATTATCGACGGTAACTCCAGAGCTTCTGTTTTCATTTGGCTTAGAGCTGATTAGATTTCGAGAGAAATCCAGCGGCGGGTAAGAGTGGTATTAGGGGTAGTGTTTGGCTTTCATCAAATATTTCTAAAACACCTGCATATTTCAAAGATATAAAAATTACCTAGATATAGGCCTTAAACATATCGATTAATTATGTTATATGCATTTCTTTTTGATATAACGCGTAATTTAGCAGCAAAAAAATTCCTAAGATAGAATTTAAGTGTTAATTTAAATTTTTTCATTATCTGAATAATGATTAATCTTATAAGAAAAAGGGTACACTTGTATCTTAAAGAAAATTTTATTTTACATAAATTTTCTTAATGTAAAGGGAAATAAATGTAAAAATGAAATAAATATGATTGAAAATGCTAAAGCAGTATTATTGATGTTTTTATGGAAGCAGCTTTGAAATTTTTTACATTTTACATACATTATTGTCTTATTACAATGCTGCCTGTTTTCGTTATGAACGTATAAAAAAGAGGTGTCATATTTATCTTAAAACAACTGGAATTATTTCATTTCTTGTAAGTTAGCATCTAGATGCCTATTAAGCACTGCCTTCTTCTTCTTATAAAAGAGGTTGCAAAAAAGGTTATTAAAATTATTTCATTTCTTTTAATTTCCATGTTGTCGGTTGAAAGTTCGTGTGATGTTCCACGCTAGATATTTAATTCTTCTTCTGCTTCCTTCTGTTCTCTCCATATGCTTCCTGTTATTACGAAGGATGATTTTTATTATTTTGTTGTGACGTTTTCTGTGGTGTTTAGGGTACTATTAGGTGCAATTAATATTGGCATCTAAACGTTCTTCTACACGGACAAGTTTTTTCTCGTTATTTAAATTTACATCCTCAATTTGTCACGTGCACAAAGGTACTGTTGACCAAACTGGAAGGTATGCAGTTACTCCTATTAAGATAACCGGCTGCTCAGCCGTTTTGGAAAGCACTTGAATGCGTGAGCGTGTAGTTGGCGTAGCAATACAATAAAAATGTAACAAGGGCACCACTTGGTTTGCTCTTTTATAGACTCAGAAAGGGACCAAGGTACAATAAGACTATAGTCACAGTTAAAAGAGTCGAATCACAATGATACTCAGATGTGACGTATATGAGAATTAGCGACGTCTAAGATACATTTACCATGTAGTAATCCCCATGCTATTATCAGTTTTGATAAATCGCATTAAAACCTAGATTTATACACGTAAAGCACTAAACGAAAATCAAGAGTACAACTAAACTAGCGTACATTAAAAGTTTAACACGAATCACCTTGTATAAAGATTTGTATTTACGGGAGCGTAGCACGAATGTAATAACGACAACTTCATAGGTATAACATGTAAGTTTGGACAATTGTCTACGGCCCAGGTAGTATTTTTAATAATGGTAAACAGACGAAATGATTAGGGTCTAACCCAAGCTGGTTAGGAAATTCAGGCAGGAGCACAAGTAGCACAAGTAGCGTATTAAATAATATTGATTATTGACAGGTAACAAATAAAAGTTGTAGGTGCACACGGTTGCTACATGAGTCAATAAGTCATGCAGGAGCAAAAAAAAACAATATACTTTATAGATATATATATATATATATATATATATATATATATATATATATATATATATATAGAGCACCTGAGAGCATAACAATTCGTCGGCGTAGTACGTAGTAGTGAATAGTACCCACTTCGATTACGGTTGTCGCAGTTGACTGTTTATTTCTCCCAAAAGTTTTACGTGATTTAACGTCAGTATTTTAGGCAAATATTGAGTCAAGAACAATGAAATCACTTGAACAGTGTTCGGTGTAGAGTTGTCGTAAGCCACCGTTTCTTGCTTCAGCGACCAGTGCCGAGGAAGTGTATTGCCAGCATACCAATGAATCCCAGTTTCGAAACGTATTCAGGTACAGAGAAGGAAAAAACCTAAATAAATCAAAGTCTTAGTTACTAGGCCAGCAGTAGCTATGGAAACTTTGAATATATAAGCAATAACCTAAAGGGTGTATTAAAAAATGTGGAGACCTACCTCCTGAAGAGACGAAAGATCATGTTTATTTTAAGGAAACTTGTATCCATATAAAACGAAGCAATAGTAGTATTAAGTAAATGCTTGAAATTAAATCCAGCTTAAACTTAAAACTTACAATTCTAACTTTGTAAAATTACAGAAAAATGTCTAGCACGTTGTTTCCTTAAACGTAAATTTAATAGACGCTACAAAAAATACAAAATGGCGTCGTACAAAAGTTTTGCTTTTCGACCAATTGGATAATTCATGTTTGTCAGAAATTTTAAATTTAGACCTCGAGTAATATTGTATGCGGTGTTGCCACGTCGCACTTTTATAACAAGAAGGAAATTACTAGCATTTCTGCCGGAGGTAGAGTGTGTTGCCAACCAACCGGTACATACAACTCTTAAAACGTAAAAATCAAGTATAGTAACTAAAACCGTAACAAATTATAATATTTCTGTTGTTAAAGTAATGATATCGATAACTTATTTATGTCGAACTGAAAATTACTGTCCGCTGTTAGAATTTGGGTATCAGTAATTTTGTTTTCTAATAACAGACTACCATGGTTGTTTTCTGAAATGACACTACTTTTTTATTTTTTGTTAAATTCATTCCAAGTTCCGTTTGAAACATTATCACTAAGTACTTCTGTTTCAATAATACCTTTAAATGCTTTGTAGGTAATTATAGCAGTATCTACTGGCTCAACTACACCCTATGTTGATTCAATGGCTATAACGTTATTCTCTTGACCTCCTAGGTGCTTCGAGAAATCTATCGAATCTGCATTGAAATGGTATAGTCCGGTAGCTTTAAACTCATTTTGAATGGTTCTACTTTTGGTGTAATCTTTAATCACAGAATTTAATATGTGTGCAAATTTATCTTTTATCAATGACCGCGCAAGATTTCCTTCTCCTTCCTTCTCCTTCAAGCCACACTGCTTTTCCAGCCAGTTTTGTTAGGCCCCTTACCGTTTTGGAAATCTTTTTTTTGGAACATTCTAATATCCCAGTTCATGTGGTAGGGATTTGGTCTAAAACTGGTTTTGCTTTACTTAGAACGTAAATTTTACAGTAGCTCGTGATACTTTACATTTTTTGTAAACTTCTCACCACTCCAGAAGCTTGTTCTTCTAAGCTTCTTGTATATCGTTTTCGAAATATTTCCCTCTGTTAATTGGACATTATTGAAATATCTGAAATAAAAGTAAAATGTATAGTGATTGGCCATGTCTATGGTAGTGATTGACCTGCGTCCAACAATTGCATTTATCCATTTAATACATTTGCTATAGCCTTTATGAACAACACTTAATACAGAATTGGAATAAATTATGACAACTTTTTGGTCCTCGAGGCCAATTAATACAATTTTACCCATTATTTATTGTAGTGATTGGCACTACCATAATTAATTATTTTCTAAGGTTATAGTACTAAAACATTTCCAAGTTCCCAATGCTTTACTTTTGTATAATAAATAATTAAACCAACATCTGTTCATATGTATATTGTATTTCAATTTTTCAACTTTGACAACATTGTTTTGAACATCTTTAACAATTTTAGTAGATAATACTACAGACAATGATAACTGTAAGTGTTATTTTTTCATCCAATCCCTTCTACTTTACGAATAACTTATTATTCTTAGAGCGAAGCACTTTTTCTACCAACTACACATCGGGATACTTTGTTTTCTGTAATTCTTGTTCATAAAACCCTCGCAGTACAGGTGTTCCTTTCATGTCTTCCAACATGTACGTAGTGGGGTTAGTAATGCGAACTTTCACAATCTTAAATAGTTCACTAGACCAATTGGGTGTGTAGCCTTTATCGAAAATACTTTTAAATTTACTGATTCGTACTGTCACCCAAACAATCTTGATTCCCATCGAATGTTTTTAGGTGAGTGTAAGCCTCTAGCTTTGTATAATTACCGACATATTTGGGCTTCATTCCGGTAGTTCTATGCTTACGATCGATATAATCCATCGTTACAATATCAATTATATCAATTCATTCGTATGTTTACCTTGTAGGCTAAACATCTTATGTAGGGCGAACTTAATAGTTCTAATAACAGGTTCCACAATTGCAACCTTCTTTGTGCTATAGGTAGCAGTAATGATTGACTACATAACGCTGCATTAGTTCAGTAAAATGCTCATTATAGAATTACTTTCCTGTATCTGTCTGTAAATTAGTAGTTTTTCGTCCTTTTTTGAAGATTCCTTGCATGGTCTTGGCAACTTCTTGACCTGTTTTCGTTTTTAATGCTTTAGTCCACAAGTATTTCGCAAAACAATCGATAACCACTAATATATACTTATAACTATTATTTTGTTTGGAATATGTGCTAAATTCAGCCAAATCTGCTTGCCAAAGGTCATCAAAACCTTTAATTATTGTTCGCCTTGGTTTAAAATTTTTTCTTGCCGCTTTGTGCCATTCGTTGACGAGTTGATATGGACATGGTATTAATTTATCACTAACTGCTTTAAGTTGATATAGTTTTTGCTCCAACACTAGATAAGCGTTAGTTTCCTTTAAAAGCTTTCTGAACTGCTTGTAGACAAAAATTAACATATCCTTTACTTATAGCATCACCATTTTCTTCTGGGTCCGCCAACTGTGTCAAACGGTTTCCATCCAAATTGAATCTTGTTGATAAATAGTATTGCATCCTGAGGACCTATGGGGCTGGCAACATTGCTGAGTCTCCTATTCTCGATATCAAATTAATTATCATCAATCAGTTTAAACTGAGGGGTTAATTTCTTGAAATGATACTGGACATGTGAACGTCGAAATTTGTCAAGGAGCATTTTAGTAATATGTCGACATCAATGCATTCTCATTTATACTGCTTAAAACACGGATATTCGGTTTTTCACTGCATCCATCTTCATATAGTTCTTCAACAATTGATATGTCATTTAGCAAGGGTTTGATTATTTGTGTATACCTTTTGCTTCGGCTTCCTAGAATTTGTCCACCTACATCATAATCTCGCCTAGCAACATTCGTAGCTTCTAAAATACTTTTATAATTTGTTGAATCATTTGAATTTACTAGAATGGGATTCATTCATAATAAAATCATATACACCTGGAATCCCTTTATATCTGATGCCTTCAATAAACATATCGCTTCCTTTAGTTGTAACGGGGGTATTTCCAATTGTCTGTTTTGGTATCATAGTGCACTCTATAAGTACGATCAATAGCACCTTCAGGTTCCGTCATAATACGTTCAACGTATATACGGGATAATTCATTGTTCTGTGATACTAATAGGTTCTTCTTCCTCAATATTAATCTCTTCTATGACAGATGTATCTAAGAAAGATGGTGTACGAATGCCTGGAGGAGTGGGCTAGTAGCACCCTTCCTTGAATCACCTAATGACGGTGAAGTGAAGGCTGGAGTCCTTTGAACTTGAGCTAGCGGGTTAGTGGGAGTAGTAGCATGTTTTCTTGCAAATATGAACAGGGGTGGGTTTTTGGTTTTAACGTCAATGGGCTACTTTTTAGGTGCTTTAATTTTTTTATCTGCTTTATTTACTATTTCAGTTTGAGGTTCTATTAGGGGTTTATAAGTACTTTCAAATATTCTTTCATTATCAATGCGAGCAGTTTTAAGACTGTTGTACTTCTGCTGTATTATTTTACGAGCCTGGATAGTTTTTTCTTTAATATCATCTCCTTATTATACATTGTAGCAAAAGGGGTTCACTGAACAGGCACCAGTTTACCCTGAACAGATAGCTGTTCACACTAAACAGATAGCTGTTAATAACTAAACGGGCCACTAAATACTAAACTACTGAAAGCAGTTTAAGGTATATATTGATCAAACCATTTCCTATAACGACCATTATTGGCTTCAGCATCCTTGTTTTTGACCATGAGACCAAACGGATCTACCCAGCATTTTGAACACATGTACCGAAACAATTTCATGGTTGTGGTGGGACTCACATGGTTCTCATACACACGTTTTAGGTTTAATTCATCTTGCTCAGATTATATAATTAGATTCGCATGATCACGAATTAATTGCTTTGGAATTTTACTGTAGGTTTGACCCAAATAGGAACAGTCAATATCGTTATGCCTACCCACAGAAGAAAAATATGCTCTTATGTCATCTTGCTTTTTACAAGCCATATAATCCAAAATAAAAATAGAGTTTGACTTTGCACAATTAGGTTCAATTACATCGTGATTATTACTGAACGTAAAGTATACTATACTCTCCATTAGAAGTAAGATTTCCTGTAAAAGTTTGTACTTGTTCTGATTCCATGACTTAGAGTGTACATGTTTAAATTTTAAACAATTTTTCTCAGTAAGTAGACGGTTAATTGGTAATTTACCATAATTGGAGGGGCAGCATATAATACCACGTATACTATTAGGAAGTAAATCACCATGTTTTGGAGTATTAGACTTTTCATCAATGTCATGATTTGGAATTGGATGTTTATTTTCATCCTTGGTGGTGGATCAAACAAAACTAATAGAATAATTATAAAATTTTTATTTATGTATTAGCCATACAAAGTTTACATTACAATAATTATAATTTTTCACTTCTCCAATGAGTGAGCTGTACTGCACAATAGCGTCATGGAGAAAAAGACCATAGACAACGAAAGGTGTTTCTATTTCCAGTTTGATGCTGCTGTTAAATTTTTTAAGGATTCATTTTGTTTGTAGCAGTGAATTACAAAACTGGACATGATTTGAATTCGGATTAGTTGAATAATGCATCTTTGTCATCCTTGCCATAGTAATCACACCGGAATTTCAAAAAACTGTGATATGCAGGTATGTATTGGTTTGCACTGAAATTCAAATGGATAATACTCAGAATTCAGATGTACTTTAAGATTTCTAATACAATCAAAATTTCCTGCCCTTCCCGACTTTGTGTACCTTTCACCTTGTTGGAATGCAACAATTATCCAACGTGGTTTACACAGTTGAGTTGACGGTTTTATTGGCCATATGTCTGAGGTTGCTTGTTTTAAAGCAGGTAGTTCATATAACTCCCATTGACGAAATGGAACAGTAATAATAGATTTTTTATTGATTCCTTCAAACATGTTAAGTTTCGCATCATCACTAAGTGTTAAGTGTGGAACTTTCCATTGAATTTTATTTAAGATTATTGCTGAATCCACCTCACCATAGTAATAGTTTGTATCGCTGCTAGATCGAATTAAAATCAACCCTTGCCGCATATTTACGATTACCTGACGATAATCCTCCATTATTCCAAATTTGTGGTTCAATGGTATGCATACTGCAAAAGATTTTTCTCCATTTTGCTCATCGAATTCTACTTGTAAAGTTTCTTCATTCTTTGGCGACCTCCCAAATGGTTTAATGATTTGCTCTTGCTTGCCGTATAAGAAATATATTCCTTTTAGTATAGATGTTATGCCAGGATTTCTGAAAACGTTCACTCTTTGAGCACCTAACTCATAACGAATTTCTTCGAAAGGACAGTTAGGGAAATTATTGGTTAAGTTGCATTATTTTCATTCAACTTATTTTTTGAGCTCAAGCTTACCCTCTATGTACAGAAAACTATTGTAGGAAGCCGTAATTAGATCTTGACTTTGAATTAAGGTGCGTATTTCTTCAGAAGGTCCGTATTTACGGTCTTTCGGGTAATCTTCTCAGTTTTTTGGAAACGGTTTCAAGTATAATGACCACCACCTGATGTGTATGGTTTTAGATAAAGTGCACCACCTTTCTTATTCACGGAGCCTATAGCGATTAGAATTTACATTAGTTCTACATACATAAAGACAAAATTTACATCGATTGGGGCTTGAATCTCGATGGCGCAGTTGGTTAGCGCGGTACTCTAGCAAAGTACAGGTCTAGGTTCAAATCCTTCTCGAGATAAACCTTTTATTATGCATTTAATGAAAATAAGGTCACTATGAAGCTGCGAGCAGTGTTTGATAACATCGCAAGGTGAAGCAGTGATGTAAACGTGAATTCCTTCCCTTCAGATCATCCCATCCCTTCAGCAAGAGTTGATTTTTATCTTGCAACGATTTCGTACTTACAAATATGTCATCTCCGCCGATATAGAAAAGATGTATTCACAATTTGAGGTGCACCCAGCAAAAAAATACCAGCGTTTTCTATGGTCGCCACGTGATACAATCCCCTTACACACATGAATTGAATACCGTTACTTATGGGACATCTTTGCGACCATCCCCCTTAAGCTACAATTTTAGCTGATGAAGGTTTGGTTATAACAGAGTAGGTTTTGTGCCTTTTGCTCAGCCGGAGATTAAGATAGGTGGGGTTCATAAATATCAGATGTTGCTTTAAAAAAATATACATATGGATATGTTCGCTTTACAAATTGATGTTGCTTCAACCTTAAACTAAATTGTTAAATAATAAAGTTAAAAAATTGACAATAACAAGCTTTATTTACTACCTCAATTTTGATTATAAATGAAAACATCTTAAAGTTAGTGTTAGTAACGATGGTTTAACTTAAATAAAACTAATTTATGGAATTATTAATAGAAATAAAATACCTTATCTTGATTATACAGTACTTCTGTAGATTCCGAAATGGCGGCTTACTGAATCAGTGCTTGGAAAATTTCGCTGCGTAAATTATATACGGAAATTGAAATAAAACTGGATTCGGATGCATTAAAATTCCCAAATGTATAAATTTTTGCTGGTTTAATGGATATTAAAATTCCACTTCATAGCAACAAAGGTTATTGCGTCATTATTGGTTGAACGCAATTACACCGTAAAGAAACTAACGGTAAAATGCAATTGCTTAAGTAATTATGTGGATTAATAAAATAAAGTAAAACGTAAAGTAGAAGTAAATAAAAAGTGCCTGAGAAAGCAAGCGTCTCAAACTTTTATATAATAGTTTTAAATAACTTACCATACAAATAATATATTACTTATTAAAAAAATTTACAAAGCCGCAATGGATGACTGTAACCACTCCTTAACTCAACCAAAAACGATGCTGAGGTGATCTATTGCGCAACAACATGTCTAGATTGAATGTGCAAACAAAATGCGTACGAGTTCTAATTAAAATAATTGAATGCCTATGTTACGCAACTAGATAGGCAACACCCGTTGCACAAAATGCACGTTAAGTTGCCTACCTAAATGTAAATTTTAACACAAGGTAAGGAGTTTGTTATAGCTTCAGCTCCATACCGTGCCATAGATTGCTTAAAGTAGATAGGTTTAGAATCAAGCTCGATGCCTCTTGCTCATAGAGCACGATTTTTGCGTAGACGATTTGCTAACGGGTGCTGATATATAACAAGCCTTAGAAATACGGTACGATATCGATGGGGTTCATTTAACGAAATGGGCTTCAAATGATAAAAAATTACTACCAGAACCCTAAATGGATGAAATACATTTAGATGAAGGGGAACTAAAATGTTAGGGCTCTTCTGGAATTGTGATAAAGGCGTGTTGAGGTATTCTAATAATTATCATATATTTAATAATCGAATCACAAAGCGCGCAATTTCATCGAGCATTTCAAAAATTTATTACCCACTTGGTCTAGTAGGTCCAATACTTGTTGCAGCGAAAGTATTTATACACCGACAATATCTACGTATTCCACACCAAGACGAGTGAGTCATAGGGTCCTTGATAACCTCAAAAATTGTACGGTTCTTGCGACACATCTAGTAAAGCGTATTGTAGCGTGTATTTATGTCGAATCCATTTCAAATAATCAGGTAAGCACTAATCACTTATTCTGTGCCAAATCTAGAATCTCCCCGATAAGAATTATAACGATCCTTAGATTGGAATTGTGCGCAGTATTGCTGTTAGGTCGTGTTCAATCAATTAAAATTCAATTTAGTCAGTTAAAGCTGCACACCGATTCCACGATCATTTCGGAGTGGATAAAAACCGATAAAAGCGTTCGTTTCAAACCGTGTATCTCAAATTCAGGCTATTTGTGATATTGGCATGTGGAATCACGTTTTCGCTAAAGAAAACCTCGCAGACATTGTTTCATGTGGTGTATTTCCTAGCGAGTTGACTAATCTTGGTTCATGGTGACACGGAGCGCAGTTTTTAATGATTCCAAATTTTAAAATGTCAAAACAACCAGATACATTCGAACTACAAAATATACCTGAACTAAAGTCAACTCAGGCAACATGTTTTTTAAGCAACACAATATCAATGTTAGATATTCCGAAAACATCTCATCATTTAGACATTTGTGTCATATAATAGCATATTGTAAACGATTTAGGACAACACGAAAAACGCCAAGCAGAAATGTGTATTCGGATGTTGTAACACAATGCTCCTATTGTTCTTAAATTCCTCCTGCACTAATTCGCGAAGAACATACACGCTTATTGCATGCAGCTCAACTGACCACCCTGCATTCCCTTAGGCAATAATATTGGCCAATTTCAGGTAAAAGTCAGGTTAGGAAGGTATTGAAACAATGTATAAAATGTTACAAGGCAGACTCCAATCGCTCCTGGCTCATGGATAACCTGGCTGTTGATCGAGTTACAGACTTAAGATCATTTATTCATTGTGGAGTGGATTATGCCGGTACTATTATCGGTAAAGGAAGGCAAAGGTCGCGGGAAATGGTTAGTTTGTAATGTTTGGCCACCAAGGCGCTTCACCTAAAGTTAGTAAGAGATTTAACGACAGAATCGACCTTAGGTGCAGTGAAGCGCTTTATTGCACGAAGTGGTCAGGTAAGTTATTTTTATTCAGATAATGCAACGAACTTTGTAGGAGCCGAACGTAAATTAAAAAAATTGATGGACTCGGAGTCATTTACACAGTCACGGTAAATTGAACAGCATAAAATATCAATTTACATTTTATTCCATCAAGGAAGTATTAAACTAGTGAAACAAAATTTAAAACGAATAGTAAGTAACCTTTGGGCGGTAATTGAGGCATGTATCAATTCTCCTTTAATTACCCCGCTAAGTAATGACCGTAACGACCTAATAGTCTTAACACCCACTCACTTCCTGGTTGGAGACTGATTGATCGCGCCAATAGAAGCGGTCGTCACACAATAAAGTATATGTTATGGTGGAGTTAGTTGTGCACTCAAGCAGCGTTACTGGAAACGCTGGCAATGCTACCTGAATTATCTCCATCAACGAACGAAATATCCCTTGGAGACGTGGTCATGGTAAAAGAAGGAAACCTTCCTCCGTTGCAATATTCTTATGGGCGAGTGACGCAGTTACATGTATCGTTATTAACGAGTGTACGTTAGCACTGCATTTTCTTGATATACCTACATAGATGGGTTAACATTTTAACCTTTATGTGACTGGATGAAAAACATCGTTACATGACGGGCTACCCGTGCCCATGCACTAAAATCGTGCGTTAATAAACTGCAAAAACGAATTATTGGCAAGGCTCTATGGTTTATAGCATCAGTTGTGATTAAAGCGTTGAACTAGTAACACGTGCATACCTATAGTAAAATGTGGATAAAGAGGCTGGGCCAAGTACAAGTGCTTCAAAACCAAAATGGAGACGAACCAGGTAAATTATATTTCACTATAATAAGTTCTGAGTAATTACCGTAAAATATTTATGTGCGTTTAAACAATATTTCAATACAGTAGATGAAAGTGGCATTTTTAGCGAGCGTGAATGTTGACATAAGAGGCGAAAGCCAGTGAGAAAATCACACGATTAGTAAAAATCACTTTCATACGAAGTACAGGTAAATAAAAGAAACATGTAAAGTTACTAGCTGACCCGGCAGACGTTGTTTTGCCATATACATTACAGGGTTATTACAAATGATGTTCGATTTCAATTATAAATATTACTGGATTAATCTGTTTTAAGACCATTTCACTTGGTAACACTAGAAAGGAAAACTCATAAGTTTCGTTTACATTGGTTTAGGTACGTATCTGCTGTTTGTTAAAGTCAATTGTTGTCAATTGTGTAATGGCTGAGTTTGAATACAGGAAAGCATTTTGTGTTGGATTACCGCATCAATAAGTCAGTTATTAGTGTGCAACGACACTTTGAACCAAATTAATGAAGATCCCCTAGCAATCACTATTCGAAAGTGGTAGAGCAGTTAAGGTAAAGTTTTACGCGTAGTCGACAGAAATCTACTGTTAAATGCAGCAGAGAGCTTGCATACCATAGCCAACAGTGTAAATATCAAGCCTTACAAAATTCAGCTTGTTCAATTTAAAACCAAACAAAAAAGTTCTAAGACTTTCATTTCGTGAGAACATGCAGGCCTTGATGGAAAATGGAAACTTTGTAAAATGGTTAGTCTTTAGTGGTAAGCCACATTCCACTTGTGTGGTAAAGTGAACAGACATAATGTCAGAATATGGGCAGAACCCACACACCTTATCGAGCACATGGCGATTCTTTGAAAGTTAATGTGTTTGTGCTATTATACAACAAAGTGTACGGCCTTTTTTCTTTGTTGGACAAACAATAAATGTAATAATTTTCTTGTACATGATGACGGAATGGCTTCTACGCAATTAGAACAAGAATACCCAAATTTCATTCTGCAATTAGATGGCGCACGTCCACATTACTATTTAGATGTTAGGACTGAACTACGAAATCGGTGGCCTGACATATGGATCGGTCGTGGTCCAAATGATGGTGCACTCTTGAACTGGCCTCCAAGATCTCCGGACGTCACCCTCTGTGACTTGTTCTTGTGGGGATACATCAAAGATAGATACCGTTACCAGAGAAATATCTGAAACAACAGATTACCAGAGCCAACGTAACAATCGACCAAGACACTCTTAACAAAGTATGGCAAGAGTTTGAATACAGCCTTGATATCTTTTATAATAAGGGGTTCCCATCGAACATTTTTAATTCTGACACCTGGGATGAAACTTTTGAGTTTTTCTTGAAATGTAACCATTTTATTTTTATATGATAAATAAAACCAGATTTATGTACACTTGAAATCATGAACATCATTTGTAATAACCCTGTATTTCTAGGAAATATTTTTTGCGATTAAAAACGAGATTGATCGTAGAAGGGTGAAAATTTAGGGTTGTATGTATTTTCAATGCTGAATCATAAAAAATAAAACAAAATTTTGTCCAAAAATAAAAAATTAGGATCTATTAATACGGTAAATTAAAGCTAAAATTCAATTTCTTTTATTCATAGAATTAAACAGTAAACAAAATTTAAAACGAAATAGTAACTTTGGGGTAATTGGCATGTTCAATTCTCCTTAATTCCCCGTAAGTATACTAACACCTAAACTTAAAAATATTCTGTTGAACTGATTATCAATCATAAAGAAATACCCTTGGAACGGGATGAAAGAAGGACTTCTCGTTATATTTTATGGGGATACATTAATACTTATAACAGTACGTTACACTATTTTTTGATATACCTACTGTGGTTAACATTTTAATCTTCGTTAATTTAGCCATACAAGTAAAATATCACAATATACTAAAGTTTATCCTTCAATTGTTACCTTAAAAATCTAAATTTTATACACTGGACAATAAGTTTGTAAACCCAAAAAATGTAAACGGCATTGCTATTTGATTACGACAAAGCCGTTTACAATTGTACTTAATCATAAACACATTTTAAAAATTTTGCTAACGGAATACTTTAAATAACCTTAGTTAATAAACTTTAATACTAATTTAAATAAAATAAATCTTAAAATATTAATTAATACTTTAAAAATTACTTATCTAGTTATTATTATGAGATTTTAATTATTTTATTTAATTATTTCTAGATCTAAATCTAAACGTTGAAACATGCTTCTTTTGACACCTAAAGCTATTACCTAAATTATGTATACATTAATAAGACAATATTGATTACAGTAATTATGTAACGATTATTCACTGATGTTTTTGCATGTGATTTTATTGAGATAACAAGACTTTTAGCAGGTATTTTTAAAAAGATGCTAGTCATCTCAGAGATCAACGAGTATTTTTGATATAATATCACATTCATTTTCATTCACATAGAAGATTAACTATTGTAAACATACCTTTAAAACGACTAGATAACCCTATAGTTATTATCAGTACATTCTTAATGACACAGGTATGCCTAAACTAACTGTTTCAACACGAGCTCTGGTTGGAAATTGACGAATTCCATCAACTCAAATCATCTTAGCTGTTCAGAAGTTACCGATAACCTTCACTCCTTCAATATTTTATGCTGAGCAGTTCGTATGTTTTACGAGTGACGTAGTCACTGTTTTCTTATATACTACAAGAGTTAACATCTTCAATATGTTAAATATCAGTCCTAGACAGACTAAATTTACACCATATACATAAGTTTGACTATCATTACTTTGCATGGCCTGATTAATAAATTCTAAATAATTTATACACTGTCAAGGAAAAGCTAATTTAGAAACCAATAACACCATGGATTTTAATTTAAGGTTTATGTATTAGTCTAACAGTTCCCATAATTATACTTTTATGCAACACATATAGTAATTCCTACATAATACAATCGACTAGCACAGCTTTAGCACGATGGATCAATACGAAATACACGCATGCACGCACGCACGTACAAGCACGCTAAGCTCGCACGTACAACGTACGCACGCAATCGTACGACACGCAGCAAGCACTCTACGTACACCACGAATCGACGTTCGCACGCACGTGACGTACATGCACGCTCAGAGCACTGCACGACGACACAACAATACAACAACACAACAACAACACATAACACAATACACAACACACACACACACACACACACACACACACACACACAGCGCGAAAACACGCAACGGAAAAACACTAACAAAAAAAACAAGCACGTTTAAAAAACAAAAAAGAAAAACGCTACCACGAAAACACGCTAACACAAAAATATGCAAACGCAAAGACATACAAATGCGAAAATACGTAAAACGAAAATAACAAGTACGAAAACACACCAACACAAAAACACGAAACGAAAACACGCTAAAGCGAAAAACTTTAAACTTGCAAACATGAGTCAAGACGTGGAGCACCGTTAGAAAAAACAGTTTATTAATAAAATTGAAGGAAAACTTAACGTTTGAAAATATATTATTATATATATATTATTATAAACAACAATACATCATTATTATTATTTAACAACATGCTTTATCGGTTTCTTCTTCTTGAACCGTGATTCGTCGTCATCATCATCATGATTTTGAGATTTCGCCCAATGTTATCGCATCTTTCTTTGAACCATCATTATAATCTTGAATGTGAGATACATTCAGCTCATTAATCATCGCTTTCGTCATTATCTTGAACGGTTATGTTGTAATAGTTTATTAAAAGTCAGTAAAATCTCTAATGTCCGCTGATGTTGACTCATAAACAGGAGAATACATTATAGTAATGCTACTCGATGACAGTTACACTTTAAAGAGCGAAACACGAAGAGAACGAGCTTGCCTTGGTCTTGTGCAAGCGTGTTCAATGTTGTAGAATCGGTTATCTTCGGGGATGTCAAGTATTGACCTAACCACACTCTAACGTAGCCCCTAGGGCATGTTTATAAATCTAAACGCCTCTTTATGGTCGAGGTATTTTTCCTAAGACGCCGTTTTCTCTGTTTCTCGTTTGACTTCCCCAAATTTTTATGCCCACGTTACCGCATTTTCCCCTTATTTTACTCCTTACGTGAGAGACTTTTTATACCCTTATTTTGAGATGGTGATCTTTTAATTATTTTTATTAATATAAGATGATGATCTTTAATTATTTTTATTAATTAATTATCCTAAAATTCTCAATCTGATAGTTTATAAGATGATGATGATCTTTAATTATTTTTATTAATTAATTATCCTGAAATTTTAATCTGATAGCTTTAAGATGATATGATCTTTTTTTTTATTAATTAATTATTTTTCCCGGAAAATTATTAAAAGATAGTTTATTTAATTTTTGTTTTACTATTAGCATTTATTAGAACTTTTTATCAGATATTATTTTAAAATTGATTAGATAATAATAATCACAAATTGACTGTATTTCCTCATTTTGCTTTATTAGCATATTTTTAATCTAATTGTTATTACATTTATTTTAATGCCATCTACAGGTTGTATTTAGGGGGGGCTGGTCTAGTTAATCTTAGGGTTTTTTGATGGTATTAAGGTCCTTCTTATAAGAACAGTGCCCCTGGAGGTTAGGCAAATTCACAATACAATGTTGGAAATTGCATAATTAATAAGATATTATTAAAAATTATCGACCCTATTGCTTTAAAATGGTCATGCTACTGGATGATCTTTTACCTAAACGTTGTATTTCTAATAAGGAGGTTCTTTGGACACGTGTAGGGCTTCCAACTTGTTCTCAGGCCTTCCCCCTGACCAGATGGTGTGGAACCTAATTATAAGACAAGTGTGGCTTAGCCTATCGTGATTGATGCAATTGTATGTTGTTCTAATTTAATCTTACAGCTGTAGGCCTTCGACCCGTCATACAAAATTGTATTCTAATAAGGAGGTTCTTGTAAGGCAGGACTTGTACCAGGGTCTGCGCCCTTGGCCCCTTTGAGTAAAAATTTGTTTTAGCGCTATGTGGTGGCGTATAGACTAATGAACGTTTTCTATAACAGAAGCTGATAATGCACACCTCTCTCTTGCTCTATCTTGTCTCTTCCTCCCCCCTCTCTCTTTCTCACACACACAAACAAATCAATTAATTAATCAATCTCAAACAAATCACGCTCGATTACCAGATCAATCACAATCAATCAACTGAAATTATGTCTTACAGTTTGCGGAAATCAGATTACAGTTCAAAAATTTAAGTCTAATTAAATTGATGAAATAATAAATAATTTTACCCTAAATGCAATGATGCTTTATGTATAGGCAGATCCTCTAAACAGTCACCACCTATACATTAGGAACATTTTGATTTATTGCATGTTAATTACATACACACAAAATTGTTTCATTGTAATGTGTTCATTAACAGCTATAAAACCCCATTAAAAAATAATTACATATATAACATAGAGTTAAATTAAAATAACATGTTTTAAGAATATCAAACTGATATAACGGAAATAAAAGCAGAAGGTTTTAATGGTTTATTATTATACGTGAATTAACAAACTACAACTTTAAAATCCACGAATGCGTACCTACTATTTTGTAGAGCTGATCTTATGACGTTAACCTGTGTAATAATACATTTAATAAATCTTTATCGGCATATTTGTTAGCAATATCGGGTAGAAAACATATATTAAAAATAATACGCTCACCTTTAGAAGTTTTTCCTTCAACGCTACCATATGTTAAACTGAAATTTTTTATACAACGTGTCTTACTAAAATATGCTTTGTGAATGGCTGAATATAAACACTCGATTACATATCGAACATTAAACTATTTAGAAAGTAATACAGAAAACCGGAATCGTACTAGATTAACAATTATGTTGTACTTACAAAAATTTACATTCAAAACACAAACATTTTAAAAATTTTGCTAACGATACTTTTAAATAATTTTCAGGTTACATAAAACTATCTAATACCACTAATGTTACAGCATAACAATAAAACTCATTAAACAGTGATTACACATTAAATACATTTAAAACATGTAACTTTTATACTACGTCTATTATTACATAGAGATGAATTATTCTTAAATTTAATTGATTTCGATAGAGCTCTGAAATACTACAACCGTTCGAAACCATGCTTCTTCTCTCGACACCAAAAAGCTATACTAGTGATATGTATACATTAAGTAAGCATAATAGGATACAGCTACATTGCTAACGATTATTGATGTTTTTTGCATGAGATTTTTGAATGAGACAGCTTCGAGGTATTTTTAAGAAAAGCTATACACATCTCAGAGATCAAACGAGATTTTTGATATACAATCACCTCATCCCTTCATTGAACGATTATATTGAACAACCTATAAAGTAGCTAATAACCCTAATAGTTTATCAGACATTATTACATGGACACGAGGTTAGCCCTAAATTAACTGGTTTCAACACGGCTCTGGAAATGCTGACACACTTCAAATCATTCAGCTCGTTCCAGAAGTTGTACCGTATTCACTTCTTCAATTTTATCTGCATTCTGTTTCGAGACTGTAGTACGTTTTCTAATATAAACAGAATCTTCAATACTGTGATACGTGTAGCAAAACACATTAGCTAGTTAGTTTCACCTCTATATTACTTTGCATGCATGCCTGATCTTATCATAAATAAATACATCTGTCAAAAAAAAGCTAATTAAACATAACTCCATGGATTGGGTTTAGCAAGCAACGTTCCCAATTATAGCTTTTAGTCAACACAATAGTACCTACAACTAATACAATCGACTAGCACAGCTTTAGCACGAGGATCAAACGAAAAACACGCATGCACGCACGCACGTACACACGCACGCAAGCTCGCACGTACACACGTACGCACGCACGCAAGCTCGTACGTACACACGCACGCATGCACGCAAGCTCGTACGTACACACGCACGCAAGCTCGCACGTTCGCACGCACGCTCGCACGTACACACGCTCGCAAGTACGCACGCTCGCACGTACGTACGCGCGCACACACACACATACACACACATACACACACATACACACACATACACACACATACACACACACACACACACACACACACACACACACACACACACACACACGAGAGCGCGAAAACACGCAAACGAGAAAAACACACTAACACAAAAAGAACACACAAGCACGTTAACAAAAAAAAACACACAAATGAAAAACGCTACCACGAAAACACGCTAACACAAAAATATGCAAACGCAAAGACATACAAATGCGAAAATACGTAAAAACGAAAATAAGCAAGTACGAAAACACACCAACACAAAAAACACGCAAAACGAAAACACGCTAAAGCGAAGAAACTTGTAAACTTGCAAACATGAGTCAAGACGGTGGAGCACCGTTAGGAAAAAAACAAGTTTATTAATAAAATTGAAGGAAAACTTAACGTTTGAAAATATATTATTATTATCATTATTATTATTATAAACAACAATACATCATTATTATTATTTAACAACATGCTTTATCGGTTTTCTTCTTCTTGAACCGTGATTCGTCGTCATCATCATCATGATTTTGAGATTTGCCCTGCACCCCTATGTTATCGCTCTTCTTTCTCTTCTGCGAACCATCATTATAATCTTGAATGTGAGATACATTCAGCTCAATTAAGTCATCGCTTTCGTCATTATCTTGAACGGTTATGTTGTAATAGTTTATTAACAAGTCAGTAAAATCTCTAATGTCCGCTGATGTTGACTCATAAACAGGAGAATACATTATAGTAATGCTCACTCGATGACAGTTACACTTTAAAGAGCGAAACACACGAGAAACGAGAACGCAGCTTGCCTTGGGTCTTGTGCGCAAGCGTGCTCGTCAATGTTCGGGTAGAATCGGTTATCTTCGGGGGATGTCTGAAGTATTGACCTAACCACACTCTAACGTAGCCCCTAGGGGCATGTTTATAAATCTAAACGCCTCTTTTATGGTCGAGGTATTTTCTCCTAAGACGCCGTCTTTCTCTCTCGTTTCTCGTGTGTTTCGCTCTTTAAAGTGTAACTGTCATCGAGTGAACATTACTATAATGTATTCTCCTGTTTATGAGCCAACATCAGCGGACATTAGAGATTTTACTGACTTGTTAATAAACTATTACAACATAACCGTTCAAGATAATGACGAAAGCGATGACTTAATTCTGAATGTATCTCAATTCAAGATAATGATTGGTTCAAAAGAAAGAAGAGCGATGACATAAGGGCAAATCTCAAAATCGATGATGATGGGACGAATCACGGTTCGAAGAAGAAGAAAACCGATAAAGCATGTTGTTAAATAATAATAATGATGTTTGTTGTTATAATAATAATAATTTTTCAAACGTTAAGTTTTCCTTCAATTTTGTTAATAAACCTAACGGTGCTCCACCGTCTTGATTCATGTTTGCAAGTTTAAAGTTTTTCGCTTAGCTTTTTCGTTTTGCGTGTTTTTTGTTGGGTTTTTTTTTTTTTATTTGCTTGTTTTCGTTTTGTATTTTCGCATTTGTATGTCTTTGCGTTTGCGTATTTGTGTTATGTTTTCATTTTGTTTGTGTTTTTTTTTGTTTTTTTTTAGGGGCGTTTTTGGGTGTTTTTTTTGTTGTGTGTTGTTTTTGTGTTTTTTTTTTTTTGTGTGTGTGTGTTGTGTGTGTGTATGTGTGGGGATGTGTGTGTGTGTGTTGTGTGTTGTGTGTGTGTGTGTGTTATGTGTGTGTTGTGTGTGTGTGTGGTGTGTGTGGCGTCGTGCGTGGTGGTGCAGCGGTGGCAGTGCACGTGCGCGTGCGTACGCGTGCGTACGGCAGCTGCGTCGTGCATTGGTGCGAGCGTGTGCGTGTACGTCAGCGTGCGTGCGAACGTGAGGCTTCGTGCGTTTCGTACGAGCTTGCGTGCGTACGTGTTCGTGCGAGCTTGCGTGCGTGTCGTGCGGTGCATGCGTGTTTTCGTTTGATCCTCTTAAAGCTGCTAGTCGATTTATTAGTTGTAGGTACTATTGTGTTGACTAAAAGCTATAATTGGAACGTTGCTTTAAACCCAGTCCGGAGGTTTAATTAGCTTTTTTTGACAGATGTAATTATGATAAGATCAGGATGCATGAAAGTAATATAGAGGTGAAACTAACTAGCTAATGTGTTTTGCTGTACACGTATCACAGTATTGAAGATTCTGTTTATTATTAGAAAAGGCTACAGTCTCGAAACAGAATGCAGATAAAATTGAAGAAGTGAATACGGTACAACTTTGCAACGAGCTGAAGATTTAAGTGTGTGCAGCATTTCCAGAGCCGTTTGAAACCAGTTAATTTAGGGCTAACCTTGTCCATGTAATAATGTCTGATAAAACTAAGGGTTATTAGCTACTTTTATAGGTTGTTCAATATAATCGTTCAAGGGAAATGATGATTGTATTCAAAATCTCGTTTGATCTCATGAGATGTTATAGCTTTTCTTAAAAATACCTGGGTGTCTCATTCAAAAAATCTCATGCAAAAACATCAATAATCGTTAGCAATGTAGCTGTATCCCTATTATGCTTACTTAATGTAATATCACTAAATTTTTTTTGAATCGAGAGAAGCAATTTCGAACGGTTGTATTTTAGAGCTCTATCGAAATCAATAATTAAGAATAATCATCTCTATTAAATAGACGTAGTATAAAGTTACATTTTTAAATGTATTTAATGTTAATCACTGTTTAATGAGTTTTATTGTTATGTAAATTTATAGATAGTTTTATTAACCTGAAAAATTATTTAAAGTTGCGTTAGCAAATTTTAAAAATGTTTGTGTTTTGAATGTAAATTTTTTTGTAAGTACAACATAATTGTTAAATAGGAATTAGGTTTTCTGTATTACTTCAAATAGTTAATGTTCGATATGTAATCGAGTGTTTATATTAGCATTCACAACATTTTAGTAAGACACGTTGTATAAAAATTTCAGTTTAACATATGGGTGAAGGAAAATTCTAAAGGTGAGCGTATTATTTTAATATATGTTTTTGATATTGTAAAAAATGCCGATAAAGATTTTTAAATGTATTATTACAAGGTTAACGTCATAAGATCAGCTCTACAAATAGTAGGTACGCATTCGTGATTTTAAAGTTGTAGTTATTGTTAATTCAGTATAATAATAAACCATTAAAACCTTCTGTTTTTTTCCGTTATATCAGTTTGATATTCTTAAAACATGTTATTTTAATTTAACTCTATGTTATATATGTAATTATTACTTTTAATGGGTTTTATACTGTTTGAACACATTACAATGAACATTTTGTGTTATGTAATTGAACTGCAATAAATCAAATCGATGTTTTAATGTATAGGTGGTGACTGTTTAGGGATCTGATACAAAGCATCATTGCATTTAGGGTACAAATTATTTATTTTTACTCATATTTAATTAGACTTTAATGTATTCAGTTTGAACTGTAATCTGATTTCCGAAACTGTAAGTTTCAGTTGATTGATTGTGATTGATCTGGTAATCGGTGATTTGTTTGAGATTGATTAATTAATTGATTTGTTTGTGTGTGGAGAAAGAGAGAAGGAAGAGACAAGATAGAGCAAGAGGGTGTGCATTATCAGCTTCGTTATAGAAATGTTCATTAGTCTATACGACCAGATGCGCTAAATAATTTTACTCAAAGGGCCAAGGGCGCAGACTGTACAAGTCCTCTTACAAGAACTCCTTATTAGAATACAATTTTGTATGATCGAAGGCCTACACTTAAGATAAATTAGAATAAATACAATTGCATAACCACGATAGGCAATCACATTGTCTTATAAGGTTAGGTTCCACCATCGTCGGAAGGCCTAGAACAAGTTGCAAGCCTCAGTGTTTACAAGAACCTCCTTATTAGAAATACAACGTTTGGTAAAAGATCATCCATAGCATGTGACCATTTTAAAGCAATAGTCGATAATTTAATAATAATATCTTATTAGTTATGCATTTCCAACATTGTATGCGTGTAATTTGCCTAACCTCCAGGGCACTGTTCTAATATAGCCAGAAGACCTTAATACCATCAAAATAACCTAAGATTAACCGCAGCCATAAAACAACCTTAGATAGGCATTAAAATAAATGTAATAACAATCTCATTTGATTAAAATATGCTAATAAACAAAATGAGGAAATACAGTAATGTGGTGATTATTTTAATCTAATCAATTTTTAAAATAATATCTGATAAAAAGTTCTAAAATGCTAATAGTAAAACACAAAATTTAAACTATCTTTTAATAATTTTGGGTAAAAAATTAATTAATAAAAAAATTAAAGATCATCATCATCTTAAAGCTATCAGATTAAGAATTTCCCTAGGATAATTAATTAATAAAAAATAATTAAAGATCATCATCTTATAAACTATCAGATTGAGAATTTCCCTAGGATAATTAATTAATAAAATAATTAAAGATTCATTTATATTAATAAAATAATTAAAAGATCACCATCTCAAAATAATAAAACATTTCTCCGTAAGGAGTAAAAATAAGGGGTGAAAATCCGTCCACGTGGGCATAAAAAATGGGCGCAAAACACTTTTGTGATGTCAAAATCCAAGATAGCGGCGCAAGTGCCCCGGTTCTACTCATATGAACAAAGATATTGGTTTTCAGTTATAGTTATTAGGTAGTTTTCCCACTGACGGCAAGCTAAAAAGGAGCAGAATTTAGTGATGTTTTTAGATAAAAAATCATGGCATACCTAATCAACATGAATGCAAAACATCCTTCAAAACGTATTAATAGAAGAAAATTCAAATAAAAAGAAAATAATTATTTAAATCCAGTGAGTGATGCAGTTTCTAAAGGTAGAAAAATTCAAAGCTTTCTTTTTTCGTTCACAAGAACCATTTTTAACCCCAAACGAAAAATAAATTCAGATTCTATTTGACAGTACAAAACGCGCCGGCAAAATAAAGCATCCCATTTCAGAAATCCCATTAGAGAAATATAAAAACATAAAAATTCATAATTGTGAAACGAATATTATAAAATTTCGAAACATAATAATTAAAACGAAAGGTAACAACTGGTTTGTACTTGATTATAATCCCTGAGGGCTAAAACCGTTTTTAACCCACTGCTGTGGGTGGATATGGGTTAATGAACTACCAGTAAGATGTTTAAGCTCGAAATCGAAGCAATTTTTCCATGTTAAGTTATATTTTGGGATATACATGTTAACCATGTTAACAGCAGTGGGAATAAAATCAATGAACCACTTAATATTCACTAATTTTTTAATTCCAAGAAATCAATACGTACTTGAAAATACCAACTATTACAATTTTTCAAGGAATTACAGGCAAGAAAAGTTTTATAGACGTCAATTACTTTTGTTTTATCTACACCTAACAGAATGAACGATAAAAGCTCTTAAAACTTAAATGGGATAAGTGTTCTATAAATTAGTTTCATATAATGAAAACTTTTACTGTCTTTTCAAGATTTTGTATTGTAAAGAATTACGAGTATACTTAATTAAAGGAAAGATATGAAGCAAACATTTTTTGATAGATTTTGAATTTAACCTCAAACATTTTACTTTTATTTTGATTTTATATCTAAAAGCAACCACTTCTATAAACAGATTCTATACCAATAAAGTATTTATATCAATACGAACTTCTTTTGATTGCAGTTTGAATAGAGAGAAACATTTTCTTAATATCGTGCTTGTCAAATCGTTTTATCGCATTATTTCTACAGTTACAGGTTTCGAATTGCACACTGCAGAGAAATAATTGTAATTTTTGTTAAATTTCGTATCTAAATATGTATTTCAGTGAAGCTTGGAATGCGCCAATTTAAAATTAATTTGCATTTCTTTGTCTTGTAAAAAGCGGTAGATTATTTTAGGTTATAGGTTTATTGGAAAATTCCAGCTGAACCTTCTTATATGATTTCTAAAATATGCAAAATATAACTTCTTCAATAAAACAAGAAATATTTACATCCATGTTTAGTGTTTACATATCCTCTGGTTTTACAAAATCTTTATATTCTTATTGTGAATAGTTCGGAATTACATGTATATTTTTACTTTTAACCCTAATATAATGTAAACCCTGCTTATTTGAATGAAATTGATCCCATTTAGTAAAACAAGTGTCTAAAGGTCAAAAAAAGTTAATATTACTGAACAGTGCGCTATGAAAAGTACGGAGATTTGCCTGTACCCTTTTTCTAACCGCCGTATGTTTAACGCATACAAATTACGAACTATTTTACATATGTATGAGATACAAATCGTACGGCGAAAAATGAAGACATAAATTATTTAACGGAAAAGAGCAATCATTTCCGTAGTTGAATTTATTTTGAAGAATAATTTACATTTTATCTTTTCTCAAAAATAATGATTAATATTCCCTGATACTTTCGACAATTCCGATAAATATTCTTTCTTTGATAGAAATATCACGTACTTAGGAATAAGGGTTGCAATTTGTTTTCTGAAATAAGGAAATTCGAACATTTCCTTTTCCTATTCAAAGTAAACTCTAATGTAAATAATTTTATGACGGAGTGACTACAAAGACAACTGTAATTTACGTTTAAAGTAATATTTACTAGCGAGTTCAATAAACAAAAGCCATATAAAGCAAATAGGGTTGATTAGGAGTAAAATGGGCCCACCACGAACAGAAGTCTCCCATAATTTTTTTCACGAACGGTGGGTGGGAGTGAGATGGAAAGTGGATGGGAGTGAGATGAGTGAAAGTGAGATGGAATTTAATCGGATGACGTTATAATTAAAAGTGGCGGGCCACGCCCACTGCTATCTGATAAATCGAGCGCGCGCAACCTGCCACAAGTTGAGGGCTGTGATTGGAGGTTCCAAGGGCAGACCATGTCCCAGGTTTCTGATTGTCGGCCATTTTGTGGGCGTGGCTTGTCTGTTACCTTGCCTTCGTAATTATAGTCCTTTTAGCAGTGCTATAACAGTGCAGCCTTTGGAGGGTAGGCAACCGCAGACACGCACACTTCTAGCTGTCTATATAAGTAATTAAATAAAGTAAATAAAATAATCGAATCCTAATTACAACTTTATTTATAGAAGCAAACTTTAACATATGCAAATGAAAGTCAACTTGTTTATTTGCCCCCAGGAATTTATCCATTTTCAATAACGGCTTTGTGTATTCAATCTTGTTTATAAATCTAAGGCCCTTTTTGACAGAGGTTGGATGATGGATGAGGGAACATAGATAATAGAGAATTGATAATTATGGATAGAGGATAGATGCTAAGCATTGAAGCGTTGATGTTGAATGATAAAACATAGATGATATAAAATGACGATAGAGAATAGATGTAGGGCAGTGACGATGGATGATATATGATATAGCATTGCATTAAAATCTACGCCAACAAAATGGTCGGCAAGATGACCGAAAAAACAAAAATGGCCGCCACCAATCAGAAAGCGGGGGCATGGTCTGTTCTTAGACCCTCCAATCACAACACTCAAACTGGGGCAGTATGCACGCGTTCGATCAATCAGATAGAAGTGGGCGTGGCCCGCCACTTGTAATTATGACGTCATCTGATTAAATTCCATCTCACTTCCACTCGTCTCACTCCCACCCACTTTCCATCTCATTCCCACTCACTGTACGTGAAAAAACTTATGAGATAATTCCGTTCGTTATGGGCCCATTCTACTATTAAGCTTGAATTTTTTTCATTTTGGAAGGTAAATTATGTAAAACTCACCAGGAATTCTATGGGCTCTATTTAATCTCAAACCTTTAAAAAAAGGACCAACGCTTTGACAGCGGTGGTTGTCCCTTAAATTACTCGCGAGTTTAGCTTAATTACTAACATACTGGGCGTGAACATATACGGAATTTGGAAGTAATGTGTACCAGTAGAAACTTTAGGCTTGCGCTTGCATGTTTTGATCTTAATGTTCTTTAATTACGCCTTAGAATTCACCTTGATATTCTGGGTATTTTCAAGATCATATGTCTTTATCCATGTGGGCATATGTAGATGTAGTTCATTATGGTTCTACAGTTATTACGTACCAATAAGGCAGAGGCAACAGATTACAGAATGCCGGAGCTCAGTTCGTCGGAGGCACTGGATGCGTGGGTGTGTCTATTATCCAAGGAGACAGAGAAAGAGTTCACTACCCAGCCGTAGGTCTTTAACTACCGCTTGCTCAGAACGGATCGTGCGTAGGGGAATAAGTTTGCTGTAATTTTGGGCGCCAGGAATCGCCCTCTACTACCACACCGTTATCCGACTCCTGGATACACGGTGGTACAGTGGATGGGTAAGGAACTAAGGAAGAGAAAAGGAGGAAGAAACTCACCAAACAAAACTATCAAAGTAACGTAATAAAAGTAAATTTAATTGCAATCGTTAATTACTTTTTCAAAACGGTGACTTATTCTCACAGAACAAACAAAATTATATTAACATTGTACAAATTTCGATTATCTCACAGATGTGTCAATTTCTGTTAATAATTAAGAAAAAAAATTTGTATTACAATATACTTAAAGCAAAAACCGAAGTAGTATTATTGCGAGTCAGAATAACAATTTGACTCAAATACCCAATAAATAAAACAAAAATGTTTACAGTACTTTAGCAAGTTGCTGGGTAACTATACGCAACCCAAACTCAATTAGATCTAGAGAAAAGTTTAAATAATTAACTGAAAACGTTTCCTTTGCTTAATGAAAGACCTTTCATTGTGTACACCGAAAGAAAACATAGATTCTCGCTACAACAAGCGTTTTAGATAACAAGAGAATGAAATACAGAATAATGACTAATACTTGCCGCAGCGTACACGAATAGCAGAAGTATTCCTAAAATTATTGTATAGATAAGTAATACTTATTGACATTTACATAAAACACATTAATATTTAAATACTTAACCGCCCAATTAAAGCGGTTGCTGAAAGAAAATGGGGACGATTCAATTAACCCAAACTTATTTATTTCTGAGAAAACTAAGTCAATAACCAAATATTTAGGAAGAAAAGAGCCAGAAATAAATAATTGAGTAACCAAATCGTTCTCGTAACCTAATTTTGATAAAGCAAAGAAATCTTTGATGAGAAAAGAAACATTCAACAATGAAAGTAATAAGTTCGGCACAGGTAATTTAGATTCAATGCTACTATTTAGACACATCCAGTTACTTAAATTGTGACGCGCATACTTATATAATGAAACTCGTCTGCCGCAGCTGACATTTACATTAAACATAACGGTAGTTTTAATCACTAAGTAAAGCTGTAAATTCTAATATTAACCAGATAATGAAACTAATAGTAAAGTATATGCTTAGGAAGGTAGTACGATACTAAATCAATCAATGTTAGCTAGAGGTTACTGATCATATTTACAGATACAATTAAGGTAAGCAGTTATAGGGTTATTAATCCTAATTGAAATCTATACCTTCATTCGCAGACAATAATGGAAGTAGTACATATAATAATACGGATAAACAGCCTGACCTTATCTGATGTCGAGAGATCTTACTCTACGATGGGACAGCCACTAAAGCAGGTGCAGCGCTCCCGATATGATATGTCCAATGGCTTATGTTAGCGTAGCCAATCCAAATTTCACATTTAAGTTACCGGAAGGTTACAGATGAGGAAAAGTAGGTTCGCAAGAAGAGTAATTTTTCCTTCTAATTGAAGCTAATACCAAACTAATCCACCGTAAAACCAACATACAACCAGCGTAGAACCAACACAAAACCAACACAAAACCGCACTATGTTGTAAGACGTGCAATAAATGTTAAGACGAGCCTGATAGGTTCGAATCTAAAGCTTTATATTTGTAGATTGTATGTGTTCCGTTCCCTAAGAAGAAAGATTTTAAATTAGTACCAAATGAGAAAAACTGTAATTCTTACCACTTATTTTGGACACGACCAAATTTTGTTTGAAATCCGCAAAGCTTGCGATCAATAGGATTAACAAATTTGGTAGGAATTCCTATTGTTTTGAAATCTTTTACCATAATCCGAAATAATTTCGTTTAGTAGAGAAAGTGTAAAAGAAATCACAAAATTTTCGTAGCGTCACAAAATGGCGGAGAAGAAAGTGAAAATTTTTGTTATCAAAACTGAATTTTTGATCTATTAGATTTTGTTCAATAAAACGATTTTTCTATTGGCTAATTGATACCTTAACCTCGCCCTCTTACGAGAATTTCGTAAACTAACTTAAAGTATTGGTGTTTACAACCATTATGTAGTACAGAGTTTGGCTACACGCCGACAGATGTCATACCTATTTACTTTTAATAGAATTATTAACATGAATCTGATTTTTGTTAAATTACACAATAGAAGACATGTAAAATTACTGTAATGTTTTAAACACGAATTGAACGAATAGTGCGTTTAGTACATATAGGGAAGGAGTTAAAGTAGATAATTTTTTTTAGTAATTAACAGAATTTACGCAGAGGAATTTTTGTACGTTACACAGTTTAACTGATAATCGCAGTTTACGTATTAGCTAAGCTAAAAATATATACACTATTGATTGTAATAACAGCACTTGGTTCTGGAGTTCAATATAATTTGTGCTATTAATCCGGCAGCCACCTCAACCCTTAGGTGTTTTAAAATGCAATTTTAGGAAAACTTATAGTGAAATTGTTATTTCAAGAAACATGTGACTCTCAAACAATGAAAAATAGGTTCAAATAGCACTTATTGTGACAACTATACAGCACTTTTCAACAAAATATTTAAAAGAACAAAATGGATGCTCTTCTCGCTTTAAATCAACTACAAAAAAACGATGCTAACGAAGATAATTTTAATGCATATTTATCAGCCAATAAGGTATGCAATTTACATGACTCGAAAATGAACGAAGTTACCTACATTATTGCAAATTTCAACATAACATAAAAAGTTTATTACACCGTTTCCATCACTGTACGTTCATCGTACTTAGTACTAAGTACTGCCACATTTATCACTTTATACCTTTTCGATAGCTCGAGGAACCACACATTTTTAAAGGGTTTGTAGTAGGTGCTTTGGTTTAACACTGCTGACTTCATATTTGCTAACTGACTGATCTCAACACACAGATCGCTGCGGTTTATATAAGTTGAAATTTTTTTAGATTTCTAAGAATTGTAATATGATACACCCACAGCCTTAGATTTTTTCAAGCTTGACTCAACTACATAGAGCAGTGGATCAGAACCGGCGCACTCTCTCAGACACTCACTCTGTTTCTCTCTCACACACACACTGAAATTCTCGCATGGGTCAGGATCGGCCCTATATGATTAACGAGGAGTGCTCACGTCCACGACTAACTGATTTGACCTTCAATACAAAATTCGTATACTTTGATTTAGTGTCCTCATAGCTATGTTTTCGACCTTAACTCAACTGCATAGAGCACTCTCTTTCATCAAAGACATTGTTTAAGATACAAATCTACGTCTCTTTAACCTATATGAAAAACAACATATTAACAACAACAACCACAATTAAAGTCTTTACTTTTTTTAATTATACATCTTTTTCTAATCGAGAAAATATAATTAGTAGCTGACTAAAACAATTCGTATTCCTCTTATTCCCCCTCTTCATCTTCACTGGTATCCCTAACTATCCACTCCCCAAAATGAACTCTTCTAGTTGTGCTGCACTTAACTATTGTATTAAACATGTCAAACAATATTTACCCTTTAAATACTTTTCACGTGATTTTATACCATTTTCATATTTCTTTGCAAGCGCGTGACATCCCTCTTGCGTATAAAAGCGTCATAAACCATATACTGCCTCATGATCAGCGTCAAATTCCAATGCGTCAGATGTTGAACTAAACGTCCCACGACCGTACGTGCATCTACAGTTATGGTCCAAGATTCAGCTGCGTAGCACATCCACATATTGAATCAATTTTATTTGTACGTTACTACTTAAATACCTTAACCACTTCCACATCTACCCTCTCCTTCCTGATGACCTAACTTCTATTTTTAGATTTGACCTTGACCAACTTCGACACGGAAATTCATATAATGTGATTCAGGATCGCCCTTGCTGATGATCTTCTAATTTCTATTTTTAAAGTTGACCTTGGAGCGGGGAGCACGTAAGTGCACGGTAATCAGGGATCACCTTCGGGATAGGATCCGGTAATATCGGATATGATCGGATAAGATTGTATAAGTTCGGATAAGATCGGGTAAGATCGCATAAGATCGTGTAAAATCGTATAAGATCGGGTAAAATAAGATAAGATAGGAATACTTATTTTGCTATTTCCAAGAATTTGACTTTGAGGAGTAAGATCGGATAAGATCGGGATGCCTCTGCAGGTGACCATTGATCTCTACGAATTGTACTAACTTAATTAACACACACGACCTCGGCCAAATTCTAAGAATTGCTTGGTGACCCTGAAAATTTCCTATCAAATTTACACATGACAATTCCAAGAATTTTTTGGTGATCTTGAACATTTCCTGTCACGTGGCCTTAAAGGCTAACTTTGATGCAGGAAACGTGACCATGAAAACCGTTGACTTCGACGAATGTGAGTCCCCATACGAAACCTTGAAGAATATACGCAGGCAGCCTGTACAGTGGGCCCTTTGAAAACCTTGACATAGGTAATGTGTATGATTACCTTGAAGAATATACAGGCAATGTGATGACCTTGAAACCTTTGATGTGGACAATCTGTACGAGAGCTTCAATGACCTTGAAAAAGTAACTTTTCTAGTGACTTTTTCCAAATCTAGTTACTTCGATGACCTTGATCTGGGGAATATACTTCGATGCATGGAACGTGTGACCTTGAAGCAGAGGGCGCGTACGTGCACAGATGATCTTGAAGAATATACTTTGATGTCGGGAATGTGTACGATACCAAACACTCGTAGAAAAAGTATAGCACAAAACTGAGCCAGGATCACCCTAGCTATGCGTGACTTTGAAGAATATACTTTGATACAGGAAATGTGTATGTGCGCTTCAATGACCTTGGCCTTGAAAAACCTTCTACTTGGACGCGTGATTTGTGACCTTGAGCAAAAAAACACTCGTAGAAAAATTATAGTAGAAAAGTGATTTAGAAGTGGGGTGTCAGCGACGTTGACCTTGAAAACCAATCTGACTTTTATAGTGACTGTTTTCGAATTTAGTTACTTTTTAGTGACAAAAGTGAGTTAGGACCGGCCTAGTATATCTACTTTTGTATATGATTTAATCTATCAGTATGGTACATAAATCTTTGTGCTATGTTGTCAAAGCTTAAACCAGATATGGCACAACACGAAGAGATAATTTAGATTATGGCTTTATTTATTTTGAAGACGATGTAAATAAGTAAACCTACATACATTTGGTGTATTGATTATTTATACTATTACTCATTATATATCGTTTCTGCATCTTTGCATTATTAATTGAAATAAAACGTTATTGTTTAGCAATCTACTTCAGTACATCCCAAGGTCACCACTATCACAAAAGTCATAAAAACCGACAAAATATTGTAAAAGTGTACTACTACGCTAGCGTAGTAAATACACCTGTCTTATCCTAGTGAACCCTACACATCTAAACAAACGACGCATAATATGAGCATATGCAGGGTGTCCCACTGGGAACTACATCGATCGCTTGTAGAAAAGCTATGCATAGGAAAATTTTGAAAATGTGGCAACATACTAATGTCGGCGGGGAACATACGACAAAAATATTTTGACATTTGTGGCACTTCCGGCTATACCGCAAGTAGATGTCAACTTGCTGATTTTAAATATAACACCTTATGTATTGTTATATTTCTGAATTCCTTTCAAAATTTTAGGCCTAGTTTATATATAATTTCCTATACCTGAGTCTTAGGATTTTTGACATAATATGGTATATTAAAGTATAAGTGGTTAAAAATGTCTTTAAAACACGAGCGATTTTTCAAGCACGACGGCGCAGCCTGAGTGCTTGAAATAGAGTAACTGTTTTAAAGACCAGTTATCCACGAATACTTTGCGCTATTTTATTACTACAAAAAATGTGAAATATGTAAATAAAAATTAATATATCCAACAATACTAACTGTACTTTCTATTTTCATTTATAAAATTGGAAGTGTTGTATAATGTTTAAATAAACGTTTTGAATTTGTTAGTAATATTTTATTTGACGTTACAAGGCATTCCCGTTAGATCAACAATCAAAAAATTGTCATTTAGACTTTACATTTCTTGAGTTATTGATGTTGCCATGGTAACTATAAAAAAACGCGCGTATTCTAAAGTTTTATTGAAATACGCTAAGGCGTGCTTTAAATAGGTAAAATAGGCCACCAATAAAAAAGGACGTTTGTCGGCCTTAAAATAATGAGTAATTGTTTCTATAAAGAGGGCTCTTTTATTTACCTAGGTAGAGATCCTTGTTGAGAAGAGCCTACTTTAAAAGTCTTTTGTAACATTTCAATAACCGCTAATACAGGGTGTTCAAAAAATAAGATTAAAGATGAACTTGACAAAAGTGTTGAAACTAAATTTCTTAAATGGAAACCCCCACATTTTATTATTTTATCTGATTATGGATTAAAAATAAGGGTAAGTTGTAGTTTTGGATATATTGCCAATTTAAAATTTTTAAATGCGATTTTGCTGTGACTGATACAATCTTTACTGTCAGTTGGCTAAAACGGCGTTCAAAAATAATTGAAATTTGAAAAGATGTATGGCAGTAAAAGTGGTGACATATTAGTCACATTACTATTTGAAACTCGTAAATAATAATCACACCGGACCGCTTAAATTATACAAATGAAGATTATTTAAACATTCGCCTTTGAATTTCCAAACATTTTTCGCATCTAAGGAGTACTTGTCTATGGGTTGCCTTTCTTATTGACTCGGGATTTAAATTCCTAAAATCATTCCTTATTAGTTACTGCAATCTTCCATAGTTGTTAAGGAAGAGTTGTACACTCGATGCTTAATTGTACCCCAAATAAAAAAATCAAGCACTAAAAGATCTAGGGGGGCAGGGTGGTCAAAGCAAAGGACCATTGTTGGCTATCCACCGATCGTCAAAAGTATTTTGTAAAAACTGATCGATAAGATATCCCTCAGCCATCATGCCAAATTGTCTGAGTAGTCCGATTAAAAATTTCGCAAAATATTCAAATTGCCTTCACTTACAATTTGATAGCCACATTTTATGTCTAGGATGATGCAAAAACTCTAAATTCTAACGTCTGGGAAAATCAGTTTCTTTTGAATGTTATACAATAGAAAATGTGTATGGATGAAATTTTTTTCGCAATATTCAGTGACCTGTTGATTTGGACAACCCTGACTCTAATGCCGTATTGTTGGATATGCGGGAAAATATCCCAAAATAGCTATTATAATATTATCATTATTGAGAAGCGGTTTATTTCTTTGATTTCTTGAAATTCTGTATAATTTGTTTAACTGCACATGATGATGGCTTCTGCCCTTGCGGCTATCGAATGGCAAATGTGTCACATGTTCTTGATATAACTTTATCAAATTCTTCATAAATAATGAATAAGTTCAAATAATCTTCGTTTGGTTAATTTACGCACCCCGGCATGACTATTTACAACTCTTAAATAAGAGAATGTCACAATGACAGCTTCTTACATTTTTCCAGCATTTGATTGTTTTTCAACGCCATTTTGTCTTAGGAAATTAAGAGTAATCATTATATCTAAGTCACTGCAAAACCGCCATTTAAAAAATATTAAATTGGCAATTTTCGGAATAGGCAACCTGATAAAAACTTACGCCTATTTTTAATCATTAAACAGATAAATTAAAAAAATTGGTAGTCACCATTTGAAAACAGTGACTTGGTATTTTTGTCAAGTTCATTTTTAATTTTATTTTATAAGTAAATATTTATGTCACAAAAGTCTAATAAACAAGGCTATTTTCAACAAGGTGCTCTACCTAAAGTAAACAAAAAAGGCTTCCTTATGGGAAAAATTAATCATTATTTTTAGGCCATTTTTGACATAATAACTTAATTATGTCAAAAATACTTAGACTTAAGTATATGACATGATATACAAAATCGGCCTAAAATTTTGAGAGGAATTTCAGAATGTAATAATATAAAGGGTGTTCTATTTAAAATAGGCAAGTTGACCTCTACTTCCGGTATAACTGAGTGTCACAACTGTCAAGATATTTTGGTCGTATGTCCCTCACCAACACTAGTATGTGGCCAAACTTTTTCTACGCATAGTTTTCCCATAATCGATCGATCTGGTTCCCGGTGGGACAACTATATATATATATATATATATATATATATATATATATATATATATATATATATATATATATATATAGATACATATATATGTACACTGTGTTTAAAAAGTCAGGGCCCCTAAATATTTCGAAACGAGACTTCTAAACAAAAAACGTTTCAAATAAAGTTTGTGCATCTCTTGTTAAACTATCTTTTAAAAACAGTTTTTATTATACAGCATGCGTCACAAATCCGGTGTACACCAAAGTATAGCTTTTTTTTATAATTTTAAATTCTACATAAAATGTAAGCTTGACTTCTTGTTACATGTCCTATACCTACATTGAGTAGCTTAAACGATATAACGATTTATTTGTACCATATTAAAGTAATACTTAATACCTCATATTTTCTCCTACCTGCCAATTTGCAGGTATTACAAGTTGTTATAGTATTTTTGACACTTTTAAAAAATATTTTGAGTCATTGTTTGTACTTAAACTACGTACTTAAACTTGATTTTTTTTTAATTATGTCCCTTACAGAAAGAGAACGGATTACGTTGCTTATGGTTAGAGGATTCGGAATTTCCGAACGATTCTATAATGCAACAAAAGATCTTTTCAATACTAGGTTTCCAAATCGGCCACTTATTTCAAAACCTACAGTGATTAGGACAATCCAAAGATTTAATCGAACCGGACCTTGCAAAAATAGTCGGCGTTCAGGAAGGCCGAAAGTGGTTACTGATGGTGGAGAAAAAACTTAGATATTTGTTACTCGTCCGTCAGTAATGTTCTGAAAGCTAGCAAATTTGATCCCTATAAGATTACGTTAGTTCAAGAATTGTTTGAAGATGATTTTGATCGCACGATGGAATTTTGTGAGATCATGATGCACAAATGGGAAGCTAATAATAATTTCTTTAACGACATTGTTTTTTCTGATGAATCAACCTTCATCCTTAACGGTACAGTTAATCGGCATAACTGTTGATATTGGGCTAATGAAGATCCTCACAGGATGCGTGAAGTACATACACAGTACCCCGAAAAAATTAATGTTTGGGCAAGTATAATCGAAAACCAAATAATTAGACCTTTTTTTGTTGATGGAGATTTAAATTCGGAGACATACTTGCAACTGCTACAAAATCAAATTTTACCGGACATTTTGGCAAGAAGAGGTCCAAATTTTGAGAATATATGGTTTCAGCAAGATGGCTGTCCAACACACTTCGGGATAAACGTAAGAAGGTATTTAAATGCTACTTTTTCAAACAGATGGATTGGTAGAAGAGATGAAGTAGAATGGCCGCCCAGATCTCCTGACGCCGTTGGACTTTTATTTATGGGGACATTTGAAGAATAAAGTTTTTGTTACAAAACACTTAATTAAATAAGTTTTTGTTCAATTTTACTCTTTTTTTAATTAAATATTTATGTGGCGTTAATGAAAAATCGTTATATCGTTTAATCTAATCAATTGAGGTATAGGACATGTAACAAGAAGTCTGGCTTAAACTTTATGTATAAGAATTGTAGCCCATAAGGTGTTTACAAAATTATCTAATATCTTTCTAGATATAACAATTACATATCTGTATCTTTATCTTCATATTGTGAATAAAATGTTTCTGGGCATGTTTCTATAACTAGACTCTGAAAAAACGGAATTTGTCGCTGTATAAAATATCTAATGAAAAAACACTCAACTTTCGGGCCGCAAGTGCGTATTAGTATTAGTTAGTATTTTTATCGTAAAGCACGCACTTACAATCGCAAAATAGTGATTTATTTAAATGCAATAAGAAACCAAACGATTATTACTTACAACCTTGTGATGGTTATTCCATAAGCGGCGCATTTTTTTTTACGGGATTGCTAAATGCATGGCAGTAGTTTTTAAAAATGAGATTCAACCGCCACACATTCAATCCAAGAAAAGTGAAATTAGTCGAATTAAACAAAAAAGTTGGTTATGGATAGATTTTGTACTCAATGCGTAGGATACATAGAAAGCGCACTTATTTAATTACACAATTTGGTCATTTGTGGAACTTTTTTATGCGTCTAATAATAATAAGGTGTGTATTCCACTTATTGCGTAAATAACTATTGGGTTTATTTCTGTAGGTTGTTACATCTACCCAATTCTGATAATTTCCGTATTCGATGTAAAACATTTAAATTTAAATCAGACCCACAAGTTGAAAACATTTTTTGTCTCATTTACAAATGAATCGTGTATGGATTCATTAAAACGATAACAACTCCAAAAAGTGGAAATAATTAATCCAATTGCTGTAAAAGTTTGTGTAACTCTATATTAAATTTTAATAACTTTGTATTCTTGTTTCAGATGTTTCTTCTGTGTATAACACAGTTACTATATTGAAACAAGATCTCCTTAGTACCATTATTTGTAAGGTTTTAACTTGTAACACCGAACACACTCCCTTATCACAATTTTTTACAAATATTCGAAACCAGAGTTGGTCTCAACTTCTGTATAGTTTCGAATTTGCTCACTTTAATGCAATTGTTTCCTAAATGGAAGTTTTATAGTCTCATTTCACTATTAACAAAGGTTTCGTTGCAAATGCTAATTTTATATTTTCGTGAAAGCGTTCGATTCCAGTTATCCCCCTTTGTTTAAAATAACCATCCAGTTATTTTGTTACATCCTATAAAAACCAGTTTTCATAGACAGTGTTTAAAACTTTAATATTGGAGTTAGAAAACCATAGGATTTGTCAGTGCATTAGTGAATACACTGACCTGGATTTTTGTAATTATAATACTGTGCAATTTATACGAGATTGTTGTAGTTATTTCTTTGACTTCAACACACACACACACACACACACGCACGCACGCACGCACGCACGCACGCACGCACGCACGCACGCACACACGCACGCACGCACGCACGCACGAACGCACTCACGCACGCACGCACGCACGCACTCACGCACGCACGCACGCACGCACGCACGCACGCACGCACGCACGCACGCAAGCACGCACGCACGCACGCACGCACGCACGCACGCACGCACCAGAAATGTTCGAAAATGTTCATGAAAATTTTATTAAAAGAGTGCAGTGCTGTTTGAAAGAGGGTGGTGGCCATTTTAAGCCATAATTAATTAAAGATAAAATTAAATACAATATGTCTGTGTACTCTTTTCACGTAAAGTGTGTGTAAACATTTTTTAATTAAGCAACAATGTTTTACATTACTTTGACGGAGTCGGCTTCAGGAGCATATAGTCTTAACAAAAATTAGAAAATTAAAAATTTCTGCTTTATTTAGTGACTAAGGAAATTATCGTGCATATCGTTTTACTGATACTTGAAAAAGCTATTTAATATACAGGGTAGCCCATGTGTGTTTGTATTGGGAAAATGAGTTTCAGTTAAAAAACCGTAATTTTTAAATGCAACCGTTAACAAACTTCACAAAAATTAATAATTATAAAAATAATATTGTAGGGGTAAATTTTTTGTCAATTAGCTACAATTTGGATGACGACGTCATAGCGACCTAAAATTAAAAAAACGTAAAGAAAAATAAAATTAAAATCGCGTCTGAGTTGACATTTGACAAATGGACTGTATGTATTTGAAGCCGTATAATCCAAATATGTAAAAATATACATTTTCATTTAAATTTAATTTAAATTTTCAGCTTTTGCGTCATTTCCGTTGAAACCGAAAGTCAGCCATATTGCTTTTTATGTAAAAAAATCCCAAACTGGCACCAAAATTTGAATATACTCTATCAACCCCTATTTGATACGTACACAGGGTGATCAACTTATACTCCGGAGTTCGATAACTCCGCCACCTTGAGAGTTGCCTGACACATTTTCAAATCATTTAATAATATACAGGGTATTTCATAAAGTCACAGCATATCAAATTTATGTTTTTTTAATACAATACCCTGTATATTATATCAAATTTTAATTAGGCTCATTTTTCCTATTCCAATGATAAATGTTTTTACTAGGTTCTACAGGGTACTTGTGAAGATATGGTCATTTTTATGTGGCAATAGTAATGAAATCATCACCCTATATTATTTAAGATAAACAATTGAGGCCTAATCTCTCATGGGAAAAATAATTTCTTGATAGTCTGGTTTTGTTAAAACGTATCACTTTTCTGATAACTCTTATTTTTTGTACAAGGTGATCCAAAACTCACACCCATCATTCTCGGTTATTTTAAAAGCAACACCTTCTATTTTATATCTCTGAAAAGTACTTAAGAAATACTTTTACTCTTCTTAAGCATTCCCTATAACTAAACCCTACTGTTATTGATTTATTTAGATTTTTAAAAATAAAAGCGTCATTTTTGGCATAACTTCAAATTTTTATTTTTTTCATGACTGTAATGTATTATTTGAAAATACTGTAAGTTTAATCAGCTATGTATCAATAGTATTATTGTTAGGTGAAAAAGACATACATCAAGTATAAACTATTGCAAATAGAACTACAAATTGTTTAACAAAGCTAGGTATAACAGAGGCTAAGAGTAATAAATTGTGAATTCAAAATTTGTACGTAAATAACAAGGAAACCTTTCGAATAAAACTAAAATATTAATTTTACAAGCTTCATAGACAAATAATACTACCCTCTGTCAAATAATACTTTACAGTCATGTCAAACTGTAAAAAACCTGTACTGCCAAAAATCTCTCTTTTATTTTTAAAATTCTGAATAAATTAATAACTGTAAGACTTAGGTATAGGGAATGCTTAAGAAGAGTAAAAGTATTTCTTAAGTACCTGTCAGAGATGATATAAAATAGAGGGTGTTCAATTTCAAATAACCGAGGTAATCATGGGTGTGAGTTTTAGATCACCCTGTACAAAAAATAAAAGTTATCACAAAAGTGATTTGTTTTAACAAAACCAGACTATCACGAAATTATTTTGCCCATATCTTTAAAATTACTGTGTAGAACCTAGTAAAAACCTTTATCATTGAAATAGGAAATATGAGGATAATTGAAATTTGACATAATAGGGTGTTCCATTAAAAAAACATAAATTTGATATGCTGTGACTATGAAATATCCTGTATATTATTAAATAATTTTAAAATGTGCAGCTTGACTTTATGAATAACTTTTATTTGAACCTTTTTCCGTAACTCTCAAGGTAACGGACTTATCGAACTCCGGAGTATAAGTTGATCACCCTATATATATATATATATATATATATATATATATATATATATATATATACGGGTGGGTGTCTACTGCGTGGACGGAGGATTGCTCCTTAAGTATTAGAGATATCAAAACCAATTTTGGTGTGGTAATACACGATCATTGGACCTACATTCTAAAAATATTTAGGTATATACAGGGTGATTGACAAAAATATTCCAACCCAAACTTGTGTTTTTTTAAATGGAACCCCCTGCATATGTTTGAATTTTTGGATTCACTGTTACAATTAGAATAAAGGTATAGAAATTTGTACCTGTATCACTAACCGGTCTGCAGATATCGTCACTTTAGTACCAAAATAGAGTTGACTTTGGAACCATGATGCGAGCGTTGTCACCACGATTTTGTAAGTCTACCAACAAACAAACTGGGAAATTTTTCGAAAACATGTAAAACTATACTGAATGATTAACTTACACGAAATGTAATTGTTCTCAAATTTTTCAAATGCAACCCCCTGTATATTTTTTCACATCTCGATTCCTTGTGAAAAGTAGATACTAATTGATAACAGGTTTCATAGCCATAAGATGGACCCTTCTTGAAATATTCACGTTTTTACGTAAAAATAATCTAAAATGCAAATTTACTATGGCAATAGAATCCAACAAATGAGGTAAGTTAGCCGCTCGTAATAAAGAGAAACAATTGCATCTATTGTTTTGACGTTTGTATAATCATTAAAATATTGTTCCATTAGTTTGTGTGTTTGGATTGTCGTCTTGTCAATTTTTGTATAAAATAAGAAATGGTCGATATGATCTTTATTTACGGCGAAACTCAAAGAAATGCTTTGTTGGCTACCCGTTTGTATTGTGAACGATACCCAGAGAGAAGACGCGGAAAGAATCGTATTTGAATGTAGCTGAGAGACTTCTAAATTCTGGATGTGTGAGTTATCCCAAACATGCAAAAATAAGCCCAAATGAAGAGATTGAGTTTCAAGTTTTGCCATCTCTTATACAAAATCCGCAAATTAGTACCAGAGAGCTAAGTACACACCTACACCTAAATACAAATACAGTTCGCAACTTTATTAAAAAAAATAACAAATTGCATCCTTATCATATCGAGCAACATCAAGCATTAAGTGAAATAGATTTTCAAAATCGTGAATCTTTCTGCCAATGGGTAACTACTACAGTCAATGAAGAACCCAATTTTGATAATAACATTCTATTTACGGATGAGGCAACTTTTCACAATACTGGAAATATTAATACACAACTATCTTCACTATTCAGATACTAATCCGCACATCTTAAGAGTTGTTGATCACCAGCATCGATGGTCAGTTAATGTGTGGGGTAGTGTAATCAATTTTAATGTGGTTTCAACTGGATGGCGCTCCTCCACACTATCCAATCAACGTTAGACAATATCTAAATAGAAATTATCCCATGAGGTGGATAGGACGAGGTGCAGAACTGGCCAGCCAGATTACCGGATCTTACGCCCCTTGATTTGTTCCTTTGGGGCTACATTAAAAAAAAAGTTTACCATCATCCTCCCAAGACTAGCCAAGATATGAACAATAGAATTAGAGATGCGTTTCAATCCATTTCGCCCCTAATGTTGTTGCGAGGGAATGTTTCGTTTACCGAGTGAATTACAAATTGTTTAGCTAGGCGTGGTCAGCATTTTGAACATTTAAATCGAATTTATGGTTTTATCCGTTTATGTTTACTTATTCAACTTATTAATTAAGTATTCCTATCAGTTATCGAATTTATTTGCCTTTCGTATATTCTTATTTCCTCTGGATTTTATTTGTTCTTCTGTATGTCAATATTTTCAAATAAAGCGTCAATATCTCAAGAAGCGTCGGTCTTATGGCTATGAAACCTATTATCAATTAGTATCTACTTTTCACGGGAAAGCGAACTGTAAAAAATATACAGGGCGTTGCATTTGAAAAAATTAAGAAAAATTACATTTCGCGTAAGTTAATCATTCTGTATAGTTTTACATGTTTACGAAAAATGTCCCAGTTTGTTTGTTAGTACACTATTATTGATAGACCGTGGTATAAACAGATTCACAGAATCGTGGTAACAACGCTCGCATCGTGGTTTCAAAGTTAACTCTATTTTGGTACTAAAGTGACTATATCTGCAGAACGGTTAGTGGTACAGATAGAAATTTCTAAATTTTTATTCTAAATGTAACAGTGATTCCAAAAATGTACAGGGTGTTCCATTAAAAAAACACAGGTTTTGGTTAGCATATTTTTGTCAATCACCCTGTATACATCTAAATATTTTTTTTGTTACACTGGGAAATGTGTGATTAACATCTTGAAAAGAATTTTACAAATATATTGTACTTAAGTAATTGAAATACATTACTAATAAAAATTTATTGTATTAAATATGAACTAACATACTTGTGTTATACTAATTGTGGGCTGTAGAAACATGGTTGTTAAAGGATTAAACTTCTAATCGGAGTCACTATCTATATCCGAGCTTTCAGAATAGTTTCCGATGTTAATAATCAGTTTGTAAATTGTGATGTTCAACATTTCTTCTAGTTTATGCAATTGCTTTATTGTTTCTTCAATATGTCGCACACAATTATCCCGTGATGATTTTAATTAAAAGAGTTTACTTGCCGACGATTAGGTGTATTGTTCTCTTTAATGTGTTGTTTAAGAGATCTAATTCGTATTTCTACGATGTAACTTATTTCCAATAAAGCTTTACGGTTGGAGTTTTTTTTTTAATTTGAATCCTAGCGACAGGATGGCACTGATTGTCACTTATTAGTATGTGACTATTACGAATTTCTGCATTTAAACTTGCAACTGTGATGTTTTTCTGTAAATAAGTTAGTATATCATACATGTGTAAAAGATTGTGATGTAATATTACTCACTTTGTGTCTTTATATTGTATAACGTATTCCTTATACCCATTTTGGATGTTTCAGGTAGATCGTTAGATTTTATTTTCTTGCGTGAACGTTTTTTTACCCGGACTTGTTAAAACAGGACTAGATGCAGCTCGAGACTTGTTATTTCTCACCGTCTTCTCAGATATACCCAAGGCGCTTGCTACACGCTGTAATTTCGTGATTGCAATGAATTAAGGTATAAACACTTAATGTCATAGCTACTTCTTGGACAACAAATACTGATATCAGAGGACCCTCATTTTCTTTAAAGTGTGAAATAAATGATGATTAAAAGAAGTAAATGTAGGAAATGAGGAAAAACTCAAACGATAAACAAACAAATGGAGGTTATGTAGTATTAGCCAAATCAAATGAGGTGATTTAAATAATCATTTATATTTTAGAATTCCACACAAAAATACAGTAAACATAAACTTTCGTAATTAAAATAAATGAATGGGTTGAAACGTCCTAAAAGCATACACTTTAATTTCTTTCTTATATACTGCAATAAAAAATACCTTTAAAGGCATGTACTTTCTGCGCGGTCTTGCTAAACATAAACCTTAATTAGTTTTATGCCTCATCAAACAAAGCAATAATGTTTTCATCAAGGTTAGAATAATCCCAGCTCAAACGACTTGCTTTACATTTCCTACAACCTTTGGAAATACCAGAAAATGTTTTCGTAAATAATTTACGGTTGCCATTAAAACATATTGAAAATGTGTCTTGAAGACAAACCTTCAAGTTAGAAATATGGAATTTCTGTGTGTAGTGCATTAAGAAAATTAATTCCTTTTCACAACTATGAAAAGTGTAACCCTTGTTTCTTCTTTCGTATTGAAATAAAATAAGTGCTGCTTGGTAAATAAAATAATTTTGTTGTAATTATTGATTTGTTTGTAAATTATAGAAATAAATGAATTTTTATATAATTTAATTATAATGCAATCGCAGTAAAATAAATAATAATGACTATCCGTATTTCGTAAGCAATCAATGATTAAAATTAACGTTTTCATTAATAAGACATTCACTAGCAGTTAATCAATAAGGCTGTATTGTTCAAGTACTGGCCCGAAATATAAAAACATTGTTAATAAATAGCTATTAAGAATTGATTCTGATAGGGACAATCCTACCTGCTTAGACATCTTCGCACTCTTACATATGTACCTCTTACGTTTGTGATGTAAGCTTTAGCTTAACTTACCGCTCTATTTAATAGCTTTTCGATTAGAATAAAATGATATCAACTAAAATATAGTTTAGTTTACACTTACTATCGGTCCTAAAAGTCACTATGATCTTTTATAAAGTAAATGAGCTGCTGTTGACAAAATAAATTCTAAAATTAACCCTCGATTTTAATAATTCTATTATAGATTTTAAATTACGATGTTAAACTAATAAAACTCTGAAAGGTGTACATTAAACTTGAATATTTCAGTCTCAATGTAAATAAATCATAAATGAGTTAGTAACTCATAGACATATTGCAAGAATTAAAGTTGTTCAAATGTCACAATTAATTCAATTGTTCACGTAATTTTCATAAAAATAAATTTAATAAACAATATGTTCATAGTTACTATAAGTTTTGTTATGAACGAATAAGTTCAAAGGTAAATATGTAATTAAAAATTATTATTAATTTTATTAAATACATAAATTAAAAGTTTATCTCGAGTAGGATTTGAACCACGACTTGCAGTTTGCTAGAGTACCGCGCTAACCAACTGCGCCATCAAGGTTCAAGCCCCAATCGATGTAAATTTTGTCTTTATGTATGTAGAACTAATGTAAATTCTAAATATAATGAGATTACAATCAAATTACTTATATTAATGGAATGTGAGCCTGCAATATCGCAAGGATTGTAATCTCATTATATTTAGAATTTATATCAGTTCTACTTCCATGAAGACAAAATTTACTCAATTAAACAATATTTAGAATTGTTACACTTAACAAAGTATAGTCGTAGTTCAAATCCTACTCACAAACTTTTTATGTATTTAAAAAAAAAATAATAATAATTTTTAATTAAACATGTTTCCGAAATATTATAATCTTGTACAGTCTAATTTAATTCACTTTAAAATAATCTCGAATAAAGTATATACTTTACATCTACATACACTGCAGATGATTAAACGTTCTACTTCAACATAGTTAACAATATCGACGTTTACCACAGATTAAATAAGATTAATTGCAAAAGTTCGTACTATCACTTAATTTAGAAAATTAACTCAAGATCTTTGTTTTCCATCAAAAATTATTACACTTTCTGTTCTTATAACCTTATTTTGAGCGAGTTTACTATTTACAATCAACTTTATAAAAACATCTCAGTCTAATTTGATAGGACACCAAGACAAATAAATTATTTTCGTAAAATTAAGAAGCAATTTGATGAACGCATTGCGGCTGGAGAAACTAATATTAAAATTAAATATATCAGACGAATTCCAAAAATAGTAACCTTAAACTGAAAATACCCAACAACAAAAAAAGTGACAATGTTAGATGTCTCCGTTCGAAAGTTGATCAGTTCAACGCAGCTATCAGAGCATGTGGATTTGACTTAATCGGACTTGTTGAAACTGCATTAACCCAATTATATAGATTTACTAAATAGGATCATTATACATTGAATAGCTTTGTTTATACAAACATTTCTAACAACCATTAGATTTACTAATATGATCATTATACATTGAACAGCTTTGTTTATACAAACATTACAGGAAATCATTTAATTATGCAGACATGCTAAATAAGAGCATTTACATACATGAATAGACTTTATTCATATTTCTAAGTGTAAATGGGAAACCTCAACAAACAGTTAACAGTTAATAGTCAATAGGATGTAGTTAACAGTTACATGTTAGCTCCTAGTTTAAGTTAGTAAAGAAGTCTACTACTTGTTGCTATCAAAGTAATTACTTTGATTCAATATAAGTATTAGTATTAGTGATGTTTCAACCAAGAAACTTAATGTGTGCAGTCGGTAGGATAGAAGAAGGCACAATTGAAGCATTTTTGTAGTGCGTGACCGTTGGTGCTAACCGTTTATCTTCTATTCATAATTGAATCTACGAATCTACTAGGATAGAAGAAGGCACAATTGAAACGCAGACGTACTCTCAAGAATAAATATATTCCCTTTAGACGTACACATTGACGAAGACACATCTTCATTGCTGAACAATATTGACCTCAATGATAACTTCGAACTCTCAGAAGAAGACATAAACAAAATATAGATCAAGAAATACCTTCTCCTGAAGAACAAAATGTTCTATCAACTTCACACACAAAAGGAAAAATCAAAATTTTACAATTCATCATAATTAAACAACCACACTCACAAGACGAAGATGATAACGAAACAGTACATACTAGCATAGAAAACCCCGTACTCAAAATACCATTTACTGAAAAACTCCTACAAAAACCAAATAATAATTTCAGGTTATACAGGTAAGACAAAATCTAACAACGAAATTTTCGACAAAAACCGCATATTTTGGCAATTATAAAACGAACAAGCAAATCAAAATGACTGAACAAACCTAATACGAGAATACTTAAAACCAAAAATCACCTATTGCTTACTTTTTAAGAACGAAAAGCTAAAAATACCCTTTATAAATTTTATGAATAAAAACTTGAGAAACAGTTGATTTTCCCTAGTAATTTCTAATAAACAATTAACGAACGTTATAGACGAAACGGAAAGGCTATAAAAAATTAAGTACTACAACGAAACAAAAACTACACACGCGGTATAAACGAGAACTTAACAGCACTCAAACGACATTACTATTGGCTGGAAATGGACAAAGACGTGACTAACTACATTAATACATACGAAACATGCCAAAAATCAAAATACGAACGACACCTAAACGCACTAGTATTTAAACCAACCTCCATAGGTCAAAGGGCCCTTGAACACCTTTATATAGATTCATTCAAATGCTCAGGACAAAATTTCATTACGATAATTGATAGTTTTTCAAAATTTGGACAAGCTTATCCTATAACCTCATTAACTGCAGTTGAAATCATTAATAAATTCTTTCACTATATAAAACAGTGGAATTCCCTCCAAAATCACATGTGATAACGGACTTGAATTCAAAAATCACATTATGCAACACTTCTGTTTATTACACCAGATTGAGATCCATTATACGACTCCTTATAACCCTAGTAGTAACAGCCCAATTGAAAGATTTCATTCCTCACTGATTGAAAGCTTACGTATTTTGCGAGACGAAACACCCAACACACCTATTACAACATTAATGGATTATGCGATACTATCGTAGAACAATAGTATGCATTCTTCTACCGGATACACACCCTTCCAAATATTACGCGGACGACTAGACCACAAAAACCTCTTCGAAAGAAACGAAAACGAACGTATCACACAATATATTCATTCTACAAACCTAGACATAATTTCACACTTTATCCTTAATAAATTGACCTAGAACCAAAAACAAAATCTAAAACGCGCAAACAGACATAAAAAACGAGAAATTAAAATAGATAATACGAAACCCACCTTTATACTAAAAGGTAACGACAAAAGACAAAACAAAATAATACAACCCTACGAAAAAATTCAACAATTAAAACAAATAAGCGACAATAAAAGTAAAAGTTGACGACCAAACCCATCACTTCCGAAAACTAAAACCACAACGTTTCTTTACAGATTCCAACACGAAGACATGACGACCCTAATTCTCGTCACGATATTTCTCCTATTGACGGAATCCAACCCACTAACTATCAAGACAATCCAAAACCCAATACTACCGGACCAGCTAGGACAAACACAAATAATTACCTCTAAACACACATTTCTGTACCACATCAACCTTACCCAACCTCTTGGAATATCCTCAAAAATATTTACCCAGTTAGCATCCTACAAGGATGTACTAACACACGGCCAAAATATCTTTTCTTCGATAATAATTACTAAGATAAACCATCCTAAGCGACATCATGCTAACAAAATTACATTCTCTCACAAGACCGACGAGACAAAAACATGCATTAATAGATGGAATCGGAAAACTATCTAAATAGCTTTTCGTAGATGACGAAATACACATTAATCACTAATGCTCAAATTAAATGAAGTTTATGAAAATAGACAAGTACCTTTGTTACGAAACCTCATGAACTATTATAATTTATTCTCGACCCAGGTAATCATCAAAAACAATCTCACAATATTTAAAATTCATGTGTACCAATTGCTACCGAACCTTACAAATACTTCCGAATGTACCCCGTTCCTATTGATAACCTAATAATTATTCCTGAACAACCCTTTTTACTACTCAACACTGGAAACCACTGGACTTCAAATGAAAAATGCCCAGAAATATTAGATTTTTAATATTGTCAACAATCTAAATTACACAAGAATCAACCATGTTTAGCCAACATCCTTAGAATTAGAAAAAACAATTGTCAAGAGACAAAAATTTATTTAACAGAAACCACAGTACAACAAATTAACTCACACCAAGTTCTAATAATCCCAATTCTACCAATCACGATACCGGCTACCTGCGAAGCAAACGGACTATACGAAATTCGCCAACCCTTAATTATTACATCACAAGATTGCCGTATAGAAATCAACGGAAGAATATACCAACCCGAAGATACCTTTCACGGTGACTTAGTTTTTTAACTTTTAACAGACTCGCAAAGTAGAGACCCCCTACTTTCCGAGCTTGGCAAGGGAGGAGTTATATTAATTTACTACATTTACGACATTATACATTGAATAGCTTTGTTTATACAAACATTTCAAAGAAACCGTTAGATTTACTAATAATATAATTATACATTGAACAGCTTTGTTTATACATTATACATTACAGGAAATCATTTAATTATACAGGCATGCTAAATAAGAGCGTTTACATACATGAATAGACTTTATTCATATTTCTAAGTATAAATGGGAAACCTTAAGAAATAGTTAATAGTCAGTAGTATGTAGTTAACAGTCACATGTTAGCTCCTAGTTTAAGTTAATAAATAAGTCTACTTATTGCTATCAAAGTAATTACTTTGATTCAATATAAGTATTAGTATTAGTGATGTTGAAATAAAGAGTTTTTAAAAACAACGTATTTCAACCAAGAAGCTTAATTACCCCTTGTGTATCTAATGCAGAATATTTTTCAGACAGTTACACTGTTATGAGATGTGATCGCTAGTACGAAATAACAAACCAGACCTGGGGGGTGTTGTATTATTAGCAGTTAAAAACTGTATGTATATAGAAGGTTTAGATATGTTTAAACTAAATAACAACGTTCCAACTATTGACGTGTTAGGGGGCAAACGTTATTTTACTTCATGTGCGTGTTACGTTTTTGTTGTATATATCCCACCGGATAATGGTTTAAGTAGTCTAACAACATTCATATAATTATTTGAACAACATCTTAACAAAGATGAAAAAATATTTTAATTATGGGAGATTTCAATGTTCCCAATCTAATAATTCTGACTTTACTGACGGTAAGTCAAGATTAATCCTATAACAAAATTTTAAATGCAAATAATAGAATCCTGTATCTTATTTTGTCAGACGTTTGTACCGAAGTACATTACGATACTCTTCCACTTGTCTTAGAGGATTCTCATCATCCTGTGTTAAAATTTATGTTGCAACTAACTTGTCATTTGAAAAGTAAATTTCCCATAAATGCAAATAATATAAAAAACAATTTCCTTAAAGGTGACTTTGTTAACCTTCGTAATGTATTATTTGACATTGATTGGTCATTTCAACATAATTTCAACAATGTCAACAATGCGTGTTCTGAATTTTATATTTTGTACAGTGTACTAAATATCTATGTTCCTGCTAGACGTAATCGAACACGAACATTTACAGCATCGTTTACTCCATTTATTATTCAAAACATTAAACTAAAGAACATGTATTTCCGGAAATATAGAAAAACAAAGTTATTAGTGCAGTATGAAAAGTTTTCTGGAGTTAGATCGTTAACTAAATTTTTTATAAAGTCTGAATATTATAACTACCTGCGAACTGTTGAATTGTCCATTAATATTAATGCTAACCAATTTTGGTCATTCATACAACAAAAGAAAGGGACCAGCAGAATACCATCGAAAATGTACCACGATAATGATTATTTTGGTTCTCCTCAAGCAATTGTTAATGACTTTGCCAATTATTTTCGTGGTGTATACTTTCTCTAAACTTAAAATAGAAATGGATCCAATGCTAAATGCTAAAATATTAGTTAAACCATTGACAATATTATTTAATCTTTCTTTGCGAACCAGTACATTTCCCGAGGTCTGGAAACAAGCCCGGATATGTCCAGTACTAAAATCTGGGGAAGCAATCCTAATTAATAATTATACACCTATTAGTATCTTATCAAATTTCTCTAAGGATTTTTGAAATATCCGTTTATAATTGTCTACAACCTCATGTAAGCAAATATCCCAAACTCAACATGGTTTTATTACTAATCGACCTACAATCACTAACTTAGCATGTTTTACTCAATACGCTACGGAAATCTTAGATAACCAGGGTCAAGTTGATGTTATCTATACAGATTTCGTCAAAGCATTTGATCAGATTAATCACTCGATAATTATCACTAACTTAAAAAAATTTGGTTTTCATGGTTCACTGTTTTTTTTTATTCTCTTCGTGTTTACACAACGGTATCCAATATGTATGATATAACAATCATAATTCCGATCCTACCATTGAGACGACAGGTGTCCCTTAAGGGTCTAACCTTGGGCCACTTTTATTTTTTATTTTATTTTTGGACTCACTTATATATTTGCCGACCATCTCAAGATATTTTCCTGTCTTTGTAATATGACGTATTGTACGTTTTGCAAGCAGGAATCAATAAAGTTCAAAATTGGTGCCTAAATATCTCTAAGTGTAAGGTAGTTTCATACTCTATGAAAATAAAACCAATAATTTATGATTATGTGTGTACCGGTAGTCTTCTTAGTCATACTGCAACCGTTGTGAACCTAGGTGTCACATTTGATGTTAAACTTAGTTTCATGGCCCATATAAACAATATTTGTGGCTCTGCAATGAAAATGCTGGGGTTCATAATTCGTAACAAAAATTTTGTTAATATTTTTACTGTGCAAACTTTAAGTTACGTAGCATTAAATTCCGTGATTCGCAGTCGTCTATTTTTATATAACGAGACCTGAACTACGAAGGCTGAATCCGAGGTTCTTACAACTATATTCACTTCAAGAAAACTAAAATACGTCAGAATTTAGCATTCCTTTATTAGTATTGAGTTTGTGAGACAAGTTTGTATCTAGTTGTAAAGTACATTAAATTAGTAAACAATGTTCATGTATGATCATGTATCTTGTAACAGAAATTTAAATATGTAAAATTTAAGACACGCCACTGGTAGGGGTTAAAAAAATTGCAAATACATGAAATCATTTTGTATAAATATAACATAAATCGTTGTTCAAGTTCAAAATAAATTGCAAGTTAACATTCATTGAACTATACAACGTACTAAAAAAACAGTACCACTATTAAATGAATTTTAAGGCGAAGTATAAATTAACATTTACATTTAAATTCAATTCAGATTCCACAAGAGATAACAAGCCGTCACTGATCAAACTGTAACTTATTTTAGTTTGAAAAGCAAAATACAGAGGCAGCTCAAGTTTATTGTAAAATCATAAAAAATGTTAAGTAATCACGCAAATTAAATAGCGCTTGAAATATGAGGTTCGGTCAATTAGAATTGCGTAATTAATTTACACATAACTTTTGCGCTAATTTGGATTTAGCAAAAAATAACTTTGAAGACTTTTTAAGGTGGATCCTTCAAAACTTTATATAAAATCAATCAAAAAAAGTAATTCGGATGCATTAGGATGTTAAGAACATGAAAAAATTATAATAATGAGATTTCATGTTGCCCTAACAAATTATCTTAAATTTATTTACATTTTACGCCATGAGGTAGATCATATGTAGAAGTTTAATCAATACCTTCTAAATAGTGGTTTCACCAATTTTCATTGGCCAAATTAAGTATCCCTCCTGCCGAAAGGGTCAAACGCTATAAATAGAAGTACAGAACTAGGGTTAGTCACCGAGCTGGTAGCGTAGTGGTGACACGATCTGCTTAGCATTCGGGATGTAATGGGTTCGATTCCCGTTACCGTCTACCTTGTATGAGGTTTTTTCAGGGGGTTTTCCTCATACACATGTAGCGGCATGGTCACTGCGTATATGCACACCATGTGCGGCTGCTTAGATGCATGCTGGGGTAGTATTTCCCCCATCAGAATCCTAACTCCGTTCCTTTCGATCCTATTCTGACCACACCCATTCTTAATCCCACCATGCATATATACGTAATGTTTGTATGTATGCTGGGAATCCATGATTGTGGCTGAAGGAGCTCGTTGGGGAGGGAATGAAATACGTGGCCTTTTCCTTTTTTTTAGGGTTAGTCAGTCTATATTTAGAGTTTACGTGAGACTGTCGAGTATGAATGTATTAAATTAATGTCAACAAGGAATTATTGATAGATAAAACTAGTGCGACCATTTTGACAGTTGCCAAATAAAACCTTATAGTTGCTAATAAATTCTAAATTGAAAGTTTTTCGCGTTAATTATTACAATTAAGGTCACTTAAATGTATTAGTGATTGTATAAAAAAGTACCCAAAGGTCTCATAAGAAGGAAGCTGATATAAAAGTTATAGATATTATGTTAACGCGGTCATTTTAAAATTTATGATATTGAATTAAAATTTTGTAAATAGTGTGTTAAGCTAATGTTATTAAACAAATAATAGTTTGTTCCGGCTATAATTTAGAAAACTTGGCAAAATAAATTGCCATCGGAGCATTTCGTGATTAAATAAACAAGGTGGTACGCACACATAATTAAAATTGTAGTGAGTGCGGCCATTGGTAAATAATAATACAGACATTAAAAAGTATGTAATATGAATTTAATTGGAAATGATGTCAATTAAATAGCAACAGTAAATGTATGTAGGTTGATATTCTTTGGAATAGTGTTAAAGACGGTAGAGTACCTTGCTTTTGTAGGAAAAATAAATTAGTTTGTTAAGAAACTGATCAAAGTTCAAAGAAATTGGAATATTATTACACCACATCGACATTTTAATTATTGCAAGTATTGAGCATATTGTGGTTCGAAGAGATACCAGATATTGGATATAAACTCCTTTATTCAAGAGATTTATTTTTTAGGTAATGATGAAAACAATGATCGTGTGCTCATATAAATACAAAATTTTATGTCATCGTAACTTTACCTGATTATATAAATAATTTTGTGTGTCGGAATACGATCATCATTAAATTTATGTATATGATCATGACAACAATTAATAAATTTGTTATACTCATATTTTAAGTTTTAATTTCGAAAAATCTGGTGAGCCAATTGCATTTACCTTAGTGATCATTTATTCACCAACTACAAAAATTGTCCACCTACATAATAGTGATAGAATATTTTTATTGTAATTAAATTGATTGTGCCATAGTCCTAATGTATGTGACATTCATTACGCTAGTTAATCACAATTGTCTAGTATCACCTACAAACTGAGTAGTTTATTTAATTTTTTTTATTTATCGGAGCTGTTAAATCAACAGAACTTAATATTAAGATTTGTCATTATTGTAGAGTAGTAAAGGGTAATAGCTTTGTATACGGACTACAATTGTTTCAACATTTAATTTTTGCATTTAGATTTCAATATTAACGATTATAAATTTAGACTAATGGGTTTACAATTAAAGTCAGTTTACAAAGTAATATCGAGACAGTTTGATTCAGAGTTTGAATTACAGGCATCTTACTTAAACTGAATGAGTATTGAATTGCATTTCCATACACATGTGAGCGTGTTGAATACATATTCAGGACCATTGAATTATTGTTACTGGTCAAAGTTAACAAGGTATATTGAACGTAAATTATAACTAGATGTTGTTCGTGTAGTAAAGGTCTAACCTGGGAGTATAATTATTATAATTAGTTTCAATTCAATAGCGAGGAAAACACATCACAAATTCGGCACCCAACCTGGTGACGAAAGATTAATACTTAAGTAATTTACTTTCGTTTAACAAGGAAGTATCGTCCTAAATTTAGGGTCCATCGGTAGGGGTGGAATGCCCATTGAATCATGATACATTTGGTTCTCAATTGCGGGGCTCGTTTCATTACAAATTTGCGTTCCAACGTGATGGCAAAAATTAATTAACACATTAAGCCTTAATTTTTAAGACGATACACTACAAATCTGGTACCATCGAGTAAAAACGACTTTATTATTTATTGAATGAACATAATTAATAACATTAATATGAGGGCGTAAATTATCCCACTGTTTCATTACAAGCAGATGGTTCTTTAACAACAAACCAAAGCAGACAACTAGTCCATTTTATACATCCCTGTCGTTATTGCAGAAACTGTTAAACCTTTTTTACATCAGAGCTCACTTTCACCCCAGTCTATGATAGAGCAGTCAAAGATACTTACTTCACAACTAGAAGCTGTAACTGCCCACAGAATCATTGTATAAATAGCGCCAAGCACTTTCAAAAGTGGAATTATTCTTGTGAACTTTGCCACCTCGGAATATCTCCCCACCATCTGACGATTGCAAACCGGATCCAAGAGTCTTATTGAGATTTTGCAACCCAAAAACTCTTTGACTACCCATCCAACACGTGAAGCCATTTAAAATACAATATCATATGTACGCACGTTTGAAACTTTTCATGCAGACTACTACACCGAATAAAGACGGCTAGTAGGCCTGTCTCTCGACACCTCGTTTTCTCCTATTAGACGACGGAGTAGACGAGTGGCGCAGCCTTGGCTCACGTGTATTTTAGGGCAGCCACCCAGAACTCATTTACCTGCCGGCTAGGTAAAACGTTCCTACGTCCATCGATACCAGCCTCACTTACAAGGTACCTTACTTACAAAGAGATCGAGTAGACTCGGCTCCCTTCTCCACTAGGAAGGCTAATAGAAATTACACATAAATTTGTACAACATGGTAAGGCATATTCTACGTTCAGGGGAAGCTAATATCTCAAAACGAACACCTGTCGATTATAAAAACGTAACTGACGTGAATATTATTTACAGGCGCACGTACCCATTACACCATTCCTTTACGAGGTAGACAGAAACCCTATATTGTCCCGCACCATAAACCATTATTCTCCATATATACTATCGTCTTTTTCCCGCCGCACTCATTTGTTATACAATCATACCTCACTCTCCATAAAATCTCATGCCATGTCTAACTTCTTGCTCTATTTTGACGTATTTACTCAAGCCCCTCACACTCTTAAAATTCCCTAGAGTTTCACTTTACTCACTCGATCGTACGCTTTCTTCCAGCTTTCTAGGTAAAAATGATGCTATAGACAATGTTTAACCTCTCCGCTCAAGAGAAACATTCGATCTTATGAACTTAAATTTCATACTTATTTTTAATTTAATTAAATAATCATCGAAGCCTTTTGATTTTAATAATGCTAATTAGATACTACCGTTGCTTATAGGCCTGCAAATATCTTAATTAAAGATTCTAAGTTGAGACCGACTTTGCACATATTATACATGTTTCGAAGATAGAAAATTATTACTTTTTATACAATCTTGACGAGTTAAATTCTACAGTACGGCATCGGTTCGTCTACCTACTTAGTTACACAAAAAAAGTTCGTTAAAAGATTCTTTTTTAAAAGACAAAAGGAAAATTAAATAAACCTTCGACGATTATACTATTCACAAAACCATTATCCACATACTTTTATAATCGCCAGAGCTGTTTCCAGAAAATTAGAGGAACTTTAATTTATCATAACCTAGTTGAACATCAAACCAGCTACGTAGGATTCCCCCTGCCATATTAACCGTATTTTGTGCAGCAATGTACCCTGGTTAAGAAAAACCGAAGGTTCTTCCACCCCGGAAACCCGCCTTGGTTTTTTTGTTTATTGATTTATTAAATTGGAGATTTAGTTTTTATTCTATATGGTTTTATAGAGCAGGCGAATAAATATATTAGGCTTCTTTGTGCACAAGAGCACACCCACACCCACGTCCCTCGTCCACGCCCACGCTGCGCCATCTTCCACTCACATGCACACGCACTCAGCGAAACTATATCCGAGGTAAAATGAGCTAACAAGTCGATTTAGCGGTAGTGGAAAGAAGTCGCTTGCATAATCTTGTATACCTGGTGTATGTAGATATAGGTTGGAAGGTACGGATGGCTAGAAAATTTAATTATTATTTTATATTACTACTTTAGAAAGCAATCATTTTTATTATTTATTTTATTTATTTATTTTAATTATAGAGTGGATAATCTCAACTGAATATTAATGGAAAACAAATAATAAGTTTATTTATACTCTAATTTCACCTAAGCTTGTTTTACAATTAAACTATGAATGCAATTAGAATAAATTATTACAAACTGTACAAGGTATATTTTTTCATCCAGGGACATGCTACTATCAACCTCCTCAGTTAAGATAATCAGCTCTGCATTACCTAATAGGACATAGTGTTATGTTTTTATACGTGCTCATCGTTTCTAAATTGTCACTGAAAATTACCTTCGTGCAATAGAATTTATAAAAACCGCTTACTGAAGAATTACACTTTACAATATCCTAGCTCGTGGAACCGTTAACAACAAACATTTCTATTCACGGGTAAAACGTCTAGCTAGTCATGCTTGTTTACTAGCGTTTTAAGGAGAATTCTTCCTATAATCACGAGTTGCGCATTTTTTTTGCGCTTAACCGTTCTATGTCCTACTTGTCGCTCATGTTTATGGCAAGTTTTGTGTTTATAATTGTGGCTACCCAGTTCAACGTCGTCTTCTGCTGGATGTCTGACAGTGCTGTTTGGGCTAATTAATTTTTATTAAAAAATTTTTATAGCATAATTAAAGCACTAAAAAGGTAAGTGGTTTATTATCCTTACGGATTGGGGAGTAATTATTATAAATTATTTAATGGAACTTTAATTGATTTATTATTCATGTCGGATTTATGATTAATGTGACCTAGTTATGATTAGTGACACTGTGTATTTTGATTTACTTCTCTTTTATCCTAGGGGAATATTGATTTCTTTGTTTGTTTAGGCTGAGTTCTACAGGAAATAAAGAATTATGTTGGACGACCAGTATTTCTTTGCTTTATGTGAATTAGTTCCAAAAATCCTTAATTAGCCTATCCTCTTTCAGGTTAACGTTTCGCCTCTATTTTAACTGTGACTATAACCTTAATTGTGCCTTGGTCCTTTTCTTGGTTTGAGAGCTATAAAAGAACAGACCAAGTTATGCCCTTTTTAAGTTGCTATAGTATTTCTACGGCAACCACACGTCCACGCATCCAAGTGCTTCCCAAAACGGCTGAGCTACAAGTTATCTTGATAGGGGTCACAGCACACCACCTAGTTTGGCCTTCAGTACCTTTGTGCACGTGACACAATATATGCACATATGAAGCTATTTTAATATGTATTTTTCAGCCCTATTATCATTCCTTAGTTCATTTTAAATATGTTCAAAATGTATGATGAAATTAGTTTTATCCTTTGTTTAACTATATGCAGTACAAAATTAGTTAATACGTACCTTTATTTCAATTATTGGTTTGTACACGATGAAAATTGAAGCTTACCTGAAACAAAAATGTTTATTAATAACTTGATAATATTAGTATAAGAATAAAAAAAAATTGCGTTGGACAAGTAAACTTTTCGTATGATTACAAATCAGACACATAATGTGAATTTCCGTCGGTTGTTGTGTGTCTATTCATTTTAATAATGAAAAATTGTCGGTTACTACTAAAATATTCTAATTGTTATGACACATTAAAAACAGAATGCATACAATTAATTTAATTTTATAAGAATTGAAACTTTCACCATTTGAAATGTTAAATAACGTTTTATTTGGGAAAAATGGTGTGAATTATTTATTTGCAAACTTGCGAATAAATAAATAAATAATTCACTTTATGCAGTAGAGTTTTATTACTATAATGAATGTTAGAGAGTATCTAATTTAAAATGCATTACACGCGTTTACTACAAATACTAAAGAGAAAATGTTGGTGAAATGGAAAAAGTTGTATTACAGCATCAGTAAAAATAATTCCGTTGTTTTAAATTATCTTATGCGAACGGCGAATGGAGTTAGCGTTGAGTGAAACTTTCCGGTACTTTGTTCTAAAGTATTTCCGCATGGTCCTCACAGATTGACTCGAATGTAATTCGAGGGCAACGTACGGTTTTTCACTGGCAGTTGCCATTTTAAAACTAGTACAGCTTATCTCACAGTAACAAACGCCCTCTATTTACCATAAAAAACATAAAATCAGTTTATTTGCAATTGATAACACAAAAATCAAGTACTTGTAATGTGTGTTTTTTTTATAAATTCAAGTAGTAATATGAAAGCATATAGGTAGTATGTACAAAGAAATGATTTACAGTCATTTAATTATTAAATTAACAAAATGTAAAGGTAATATCAATTAGATAATATCACATCGATGTGAATATTGTAAACAATGTAATTTTCATCATATCATTAAACGATGATTTACATAAATACAATACGTTGAAGGCAAATTTTGACAAATGTACTTAAGGAAACAAACCTCAAGCTAAATTTGAAACAAACGTTGCTTAATTGATTACTTGTTTCTTCGAAAAATATTTATTTTATTTTATTGTTCACTGATAATCGTGACCAATTTTCAAAGATACTTCTGTAACAGACCGCTATCTTAACGAGATTCTTTCATTCGTTAAACGTCTTCGATACATAATTAGACATCTACATTTGCATTCAGGGACCTGAAAAGAAATATCCACATTAATATGCTTATTATAAAAATGGATTGGAATAGGGAGCAACAAACAAAATGAAGTATTAAGTTTCATATGCCCTTAGGATACAATTAAATTCAATAATAACAAGGTATAGTCAAGCTATTTTCATTTAACCTAGGATAAGCGCAAAAGAAAAATTAATGAACAGAAAATACATCCCCTTATCAAACATCTATATGTAGACGCAAGTATTAGATATTTAACAACTTAATTAAAATAAATATTTATCAGACCTTTCTAATATAATTATATAGACAATCTGTATAAGTGTTTTGTGACTGTGGTCTTATATTAGTTGAGTTGATCGGCCTATTTCCACAGTTTCCTTTTGATAGTGCGACATTGCGGAAGCGGCCCTGCTTTTGTCATCAGGCTTTCGTACTTGAGTCATATTGATTTATATTTGATTATTTCCCAAGCACGAAACTCTTCTCAGATTCGAACTTGGAACGTTCCAGTCTGTTATAACTGTCTGTTTCTTATAATTGGTGAAGATAGGGGTTCTCAGATTTAAAATTCTTCAAATTAAGGAAGTAATTTTAATTTGGAGTTTGATTCGTGGTTCCATTTAATTCATTTGGTGGATTCGCAGTTAGGGCTTGCTTCTGATTGGTCATCTAATTACTTGAATTAACGCGGTCCAGATATAAGAGTCTCGATACATATGATTACCTCTAGCAAGAGACACTAAAAAGAGTGGGTACGCTGATCTAACACCTAACCTAAACAGGGAAAGGGTACTCCCAAAAAGAAGAATCTACATACACAGTGGTAATACCATATATATATATATATATATATATATATATATATATATATATATATATATATATATATATATATTACCATGATATATATTCGCATGTATAGATATTTGCTTAAACTAATTTTTAAAAACAGTCGCATGTAAAGACTCATCAAAGGGGATAGGGTTCAAAATTTAGAAGATACTTTATATTTATATGACAAAGTAAAGTATTATTTATTTGAATTATACTAAGATTTTGAATATTATAATTATAGTTAATTTGATTAATGCAAATTGAGTTATTGCCCAATTATATTTTATTATATCTAACTTGTTCAAAGAAATTGAATTATAATTTTTAATTTGCTTCAATATATGTGTCACACCCTGTACATAACAAAAATTCTTCAAAATGTATACTTGGGCATGCGCTGTGAATGTGCAAACATGTGACTTTTGATTACAAGAAAAATGAAATTCGCCATACATGTAAGTATAAATACGTTTGAATTTATTCAATATTATATTAACCATTTAAATTTTAGACCAAATAATGTTCCCTTTGGACATGAATACAAATTGTCGCACATCATGTTTGTTACAAAATATGGAAATTATGAACACAACAATAAAATATCAATGTCAACAATAAAGTACAAAATCATAACACTCACATAAAATGTCCTCCTGATCTGGTCACTGATGATGAAGTTGATCGTAGAAAACAGCTCATTCGAATTCCAACTCTGCTTCTCGAACATCCAAATTTGCTTCAATATTAACTGTTTATACGTATACGTAGGTTTCACTAATGTTATTATATTTCTGATGAATCTTTATTTTTAGGATCATCACACTTCTTATATTTATTTCAAAATAAGTTTTGAAAAGCATGGATAGTTTGAAGTTTATGTTAAATTAAACACGTTTCCAGTAAATAAAGTGTATAATGATGATAACACGAAGAGAACACAATTAAATATCCATAACAAACGTAAACAAAACAAACTAAAAAAAAAAACAATGTCGAAACTGCGGAAATACTTTAACTCACTATCGATAACATCCGATTTTGATTTTTAAAAGGGTAAACTAACCTTAATTTAATTATTTCCCGACAAATGACTATCACTTCTTTTGTTTTAACACTTCCGATACTAAATCGCACTTTGTTTTTAACGAAGTGACGTTATTCTGTTTAAAATAATTTCACAAAAAATTTGGCAACATCTTGCTTTAGCAAGCTGTTGAAACAGAAAAAAATTAAGAGAGATTGTAATCCTTCAACACTTCTATTTATATGAAAAGGGATAGTAACCAAAATCTTCGATTGTTATCAATAGTTACCTACAATGTTTCCTACATTCTGATTGGCTAAAGCAATTTTTACATTACGATATAATTTCAAAACCTCATAACTTTTGCCCCCTTAAACCTATCTTAAAACTAATAACATATTCATAATCTACATAAATTTTCCTATAAATTAAATCCAAACACGAACTAATTCCTCCAATTAATAACCAAGTTGATTTTCACATTGAATTATTGATTTTAAGCTAATTTTATGTACTTTACAGGCCTGGAATTGATTTCCACATGAATATGGGATGCTACTACACATAAATATTCATCTTTTACATGCCTACGACCAATTTGAAAGGAAAATTATTTTAATTTTTCAAACACTGTTAGAAACTAAATTTGACAAAATGGTCACAAATATAGTGAATTGTGACTTGAAATTGAGACTACTTTACTACTTTTACCTCTTATAATTTATTTTAAACAAATCGTCTCAATCTAAAATAACTTTTACATAAATTTTATGTGAGGAAATAACATAACCTCAAATTGATATTACAATTTTTAATGTAAAATTTCACACTTTTAAACACTTTAAATGTTTGTGAAAGTGTTTAAACTTAATGTTTATGTCTCAATTTAATTTATTTTAACACTTTTATAAGTTTATAAGTTCTTCTGAGACTAGTGTCGAATTGTTGCAAATCACTAGTTTAAGGTCTGTATATGTTGATTAAACACAATAATTCCAGAACTGCTGACTTGTTTATATTTTATAGTTAATCACCAATGTAATTGTTCTGTTTTTTCGTAATTTTAGCACTAATATACGTTTATCGCACTAACACGAATGTTTTCATGATTCTTGGCTGCGTACATTTAAATTGTGACATTGATACCAGCCTAAATCTAGTTTTTAACATTATTTTTGTAAACTACAGCTTGTATCTCATGTCATCAGGGAACATTATGTTTAAATAAACTTACTAACTAAATATGAACTTGAATTAACTCATAACGATACCTAACATACCCTATACTTGAATGTAATATGCTGTCGAATATACTTATATTAACATTTTATTATGAAATATTTAAATTTACATACGTCTCAATCATTCTTATCTAAAATTATTTATAATGAGATGTACCATTTGTACAAACTAAAGAAATTATTCACTATGTGACTTACATAGCTACACGAATGTAATTTAAATCATCTCAATATATATATATATATATATATATATATATATATATATATATATATATATATATATATATATATATATATATATTATATGTATAGCTCAACGGACGGAATTTCCTGGGCAAACGGTAAGAAATAATAAAAAGTCCTTTTACAGGCATATGTAGATTAGTAAGGCTACAATTTAAAATTAATCTCACATATACAGGGTGTTTCAAATTCGAGCAACATCAAAGTTATGTTTTTTTAAATGGAACGCCCAGTATTTTATTAAATTCTTCAATTACTTTTTAAAACATAATGTTAGTTAATTAAAAGTATCTTATACCTAAGTTTGATAGCTATCGATTTATTTGACAATTTGAAAATACAGTCTTCTTGAAAATAATTAATTGCAGCTTATCAAGTCAATTTCAAGCTGTAATTTTTTGTTTATTTATTCTATACTTTTAAGGTTTTCTATCGGTATAATTACAATAATAAATTGTTATACAGGGTGTTCCTGACAATTGGTTTAATTTTCATCATCTTTTTTGTGCAATTTTTTTGTTATTTTATTACATTTTTTAATTTATCATTTATCAAGATACAGTTTATTTGTTAACGCTTTCGTATGCATATTTTTAATACTTTCCGAGTAGTTTGCATTAGGTTACTAAAGTTAGTGCATTTTATTATTTTAATACAAAATTCATAATAAATGCTCAATATGATGCCCATTTTCATGAATGCACATTATTATCCTCCTGCCAGGAGTTAACGTAGCGAATGCATTTTGAATACGTATTTTCTAGCCTTCGATGGTTGTAGGAGAGGTACTAAAAACGATATTTTTAACGTGTCCCCACAAAAAAAATACATTGGTGTTAGATCAGGTAATCTTGGGGGCCAGTGATAAGGACCGCCTCTGCCGATCCATTTTCCTGGGAAACGTTCATTTAAATATTGTCTTACATTACGCGAAAGATGTGCTGGAGCGCCGTCTAGTTGCAACCACATTTCTCTTCTGACATTTAATGGAATGTCTTGTAAAATAATACAAAAGTCACTTCTTAAAAATCTAATGAAATTTCTTCCGTTTAAATAACCATAAAAAAAATGTGGCCCATAAACATTCAGAGACCATCGATTTTGATGATTTGTTGTTCAGTACTGGTGGTTATTTTCAGTACTGTAATAGTGAAAATTATGCCGGTTAACTAGTCCGTTGTTATCGAAAGTAGCTTAATCGGTAAATAGGATTTTGTTTAAAAAGTGTTCTTCTTTACCTTTTTATTCAAGAAATCGTAAACAAAATTCAACCCTGTTTTCAAAATCGTGTTCGTTTAAATTTTGGTGCATTTCAATGTGATATGGATGAAACGATGTTTTTAAAGAATTCTTTAACACTTGATTGACTTACATCTACCTCTTTAGATACACATCTTGTACTAATGTTAGGATTTTCGATTACTGATTGCAACACCAATAATTCCGTATTTTCGTTTCACGTTTTAGGTTTCTCTAATTCTCGTTTTTTATGTGCCACGCTCCCTGTTTCACGAAATCCTGCCAATAGTCTTTCAAATACTTCCTTGCGACGATGAGTTTCTAAAGGAAATCTTTCTACATACACTCGTGCTGCCTGTAAACAATTTTCCGAACATTCCGCAAGAATTAAAGTCATATTGACACGATCTTCTAACGAATACTTCTTCATTTTATAGTCAATGACAAAAAACTAGATATGCAATTAGCAATGCTTTATTAACATTAAGCACATTTGACAGATACTAAATTAAAGTCACAGCCTACGTTGTGAATAAAATACAAATGTTATGCATCTTTAGTAAACTAATACAAATTACTCAGAACGTATTACAAATAGACATACGAAACCCTTAACAACTATCGAAGACATGAAAATACGTATTCAAAATGTATTCGCCCCGACAACTCCTGACATGCTAAGGGATGTGAGAAGATCATTTGAAAAAAGGATAATAATGTGCATTCGTGAAAATGGACATCATATTGAACATTTATTATAAATTTTGTATTAAAATAATAAAATGCACTAATTTTAGTAATACAATGCAAATTACTCGGAAAGTATTAAAAATAGGTATACGAAAACCTTAATAAATAACCTGTATTTTTGTATGGTAAATTCAAAAATGTAATAAAATACAGGGTGTTCCATTTAAAATAACAAAGATATTGCACAAAAGAGGTGACGAAAATTAAACCAATAGTTAGAAATACCCTGTATAACAATTTATTGTTGTAATTACACCGATGGAAAACCTGAAGAGTAGAATAATGAGCAAAAACATCACAACTTGAAATTGACTTGATAAGCTGCAATTAATTGTTTTCAAGAAGACCGTATTTTCACAAAATGTCAAATAAATCGAAAACTATCAAACTTAGCTATAGGGCACCTTTAATAAACTAACATTATTTTTTAAAAAGTAATTAAAAAGTTTAATAAAATACTGGCCCTTCCATTAAAAAAACATAACGTTGATATATTACTCGAATTTGAAACACCCTGTATATGTCAGATTAATTTTATATTGTAGCCGTTACTAATCTACGTATGCCTGCCTGTAAAAGGACTTTTATTATGTCTTACCATTTGCCCAGGAGATTCCGTCCGTTGAGCTTGACTCACCTGATATATATATATATATATATATATATATATATATATATATATATATATATATATATATATATATATATATATATATATACACGCTCACAACTAAGAAACAAAAACAGTGGGCGACAGTTTTGGATCACCCTGTACAAACAATAACAGTTATCACGAAAGTGATAAGTTTTAACAAAACCAGACTATCACGAAATTATTTCACCCATGAGAGATTAGTACTCAATTGTTTATTTTAAATAATATAGGGTGACGATTTCATTACGATTTTCATATAAAAATGGCCATATCTTTAAAAGTAGCCTGTAGAACCGTATATATTGCAACAAACGTCGGGAGGTGAAAGTATATCTAAGTATGAAAAAAGTTCCTATAAACGTACCCTTGAAGATGCGTCGTTTATTAGACACAGGTCGTTAAAGAAAATTCTTTTTTCGTTTTTTGCCGTAAAAGGCCACGTATTTTATTCCCTCCCCAAGGGGGAGAGCGGGCTGCTCGGGCTTTCCGAGCTCCTTCATCTACAATAATGGATTCCCAGCATACATACATACATTACGCATGTGCATGGTGGGATTAAGGATGGGCGTGGTCAGGATAGGATCGGTAGGAACGGAGTTTAGGGTTCTGACGGAGAAAAAACGATGGGGTAGTATTTTATTTAACGACCTGCATCTAATAAACGACGCATCTTCAAGGGTACGTTTATGGGAACTTTTTTCATGTTTAGAGGTATACCTTCACCGCCCGACGTTTGTTGTAATATTTACGGGACACCCTTATATATATATATATATGTATATATATATATATATATATATATATATATATATATATATATATAAAACACTGTTGTTTATCCGGGCGTTATCTCGCGTCTGCTGGTGATGTTTCTGACTCCTGTCAGTACAAAAACGACGTTTCGGCAAAGTCGCATTTGCCATTTTCAAGTTTTCTCCTTCTCCAACTGATTTTTTCGGCTCCGTGTTACTCGAATCGAACTGAGGTCCTGCTGTCCTGTCTCCTGCTTATATTTGGTGTTGTGTACTTTTACTGTTTTCCCCGCTTTCACTTTCCCTTCTTTCTCTTTCTCGGTGTTGTATGGTGCTGCTGTGCATGATGTTGGTATGGATGGTTCTGCTTCGGGTGATCGTTTTCTTGTGTGACGATGTTCTGCTAGTGTTATCTTCCATGTATTAGGCAGTCTTTGGGAATCGTCTCGTGTGTTAAGGTTCTGTTCCCGTTTCTCAATCTCGATCGCCTCTCGAATAGTTCTTTTTATCGCATGAGTAATGCTGGATATCATCTTTGGGTTTTCAAAAGCGATGTTGTGTGATGTTCTACTGGCGTGTTGGGCTAACGATGATGTAGCTATATTCTTCTCGACACCGTTCTTGTGTTCCTCTCGTCGAACGTTGATCCGTCTGGTTGTTTGACCTATGTATACCTTGTCACATGTCCCGCAGGGGATGCTATAGTCTCCTTGGTCGCCAAGTCGATTTTGGTGTTGGGTGTTGGGAGTACTGATGAAATTTTTCTGTCCGTGTTGAACGTTGTCTTTATGTTGTGTTTGCTGAGGATTTTTGCAATCTTGTCTGTCGTTCCCTTTACATAAGGAAGTGTGACCTTGGATGTTGGTGGTTCCTCCTCTTCTGTGGGTTTCGTATTTCTTGGTCTTGACGCGTTCTGGATGTTCTCATTGTGAATCCATTTTGTTGTAGAGCTGTTGTGAGAGTTCCCATCTCCTCTTTCTTGTGAGTGGAATCCGTGAGTCTTATTGATCTCGTTACCAGTGTCTTTACAACCGACTGCAACTGCGAAGGATGATGGTGTGAGTGGGTGTTGAGATATCTATTGGTGTGCGTCGATTTTCTGTGTACTGTGTGGCCGAGGTACCCATTCTTCTTTTTGTAGATCAGTACGTCCAGGAATGGTAGCTGCTTGTCCTCCTCCACTTCCATGGTGAATTTGATCTTATTATGGGCGCTGTTTATGTGTTCTAAGAACTTATCGAGCTGTTCTCTTCCGTGCGGCCATATGACGAAGGTGTCATCAACGTATCTTAACCATAGTTTTGGTTTGAGGCTGGCGGTCTTTAAAATCTCCATTTCCAACTCCTGCATGAATAAGTTGGCTATCACAGGTGATAGTGGTGATCCCATTGGTGCTCCATCTACCTGTTTGTACCGTTGTCCTTCGTAGATGAAGTAAGTGTTCCTCAGGCAGTGTTCCGTTAATATCAGGATGTCTTTCGATATTTGATACTTTTTCTGGATGATTTCTAGTGACTCGTTGATCGGAATGTTTGTAAATAGTGACACGACGTCAAAACTTGTGGTCCTGGTTCACTTTCTCGTCTTTTAGTATCTCGAGGAAGTGAGTGGAGTTCTTGACGTATGATTCCGCTCGTTCTGCATGTGGTTGAAGTTGTTGAGCCAGATATTTTGCCAGTTGTTGTAGCGGTGACCCAATTGAGCTGACGATGGGTCTCAATGGTGCGCCTTTCTTGTGAATTTTCGGTAGCCCACATAGTTTCGGACATTTCGAAGATTTTTCCCGTGATATCAGTTCCAGTTGTTTCTCCTTGCTGATCTTGCTGTTCTTGATTTTGGTCTTGGTGGTTTTCTCCAGGTAGGTTGTGGGATCCGTCTTTATCTGCTGGTATGCCGGCTCTTGTAACAGTTGTCGGATCTTAGTATCGTAATCTTCTTTGTCCATTATCACCGTGGCGTTCCCTTTGTCGGCTGGGAGGATGATGATATCCTTGTTGGATTTTAGATTTCGTAGAGCGTGCAGCTCGTTTTCGGTAGATTGCTCCTTGGCGTACGTGCTTTCCTCAGTACCCGAGAAACGTCCTGTCGTATTGATTCGGCTGCGTCTTTCTCGAGTTTTGCGATGGATGACTCTACTCCACATATGATTTCTTCCACAGGAATTCGTTGAGGTGCAATCGCAAAATTGAAGCCTTTGCTGAGTACGCTTCTTGATGCTTCGTCTAGTTGATATTTGGATATGTTGTGAACCACCTTGTTCGCGTCTAAAGTTGTGGGTTTTTACCATTCCGCTGTTGTAATGATAGTCTGTCGAATTTCCTTTTTGTTTCTTCGTATATATATATATATATATATATATATATATATATATATATATATATATATAATATATATATATATATATACGTGTCCAAGATAAGGATGCCCACTATGGGGATCTCGGAAACGGTAAGAGATGGAAGGTCGGTTAAATGGAACAAAAGTTACGCATTTGAGAGGATGTATTTATGGTCTTTGTAGAACTCGAATATCTTTTTTAATTTTTGAGATATTTGAAAAAAAAATTAATTTTCTGATTTTCGTTTTTATTTTTTTCTGACCTTATTTGAAGAGCTATCAAGAAAAGAAGAGCACATTTTCATTGCCACTTTTCTAGCTCTACTTAATGCTGTTATTCAATTTTTAATACAACGTTTCGTTTGTTAGCAACCATCATCAACTTTATTTTCTGAAACACACGAAAAAATTATTTTTGCCATATTTAAATTCTCTCCTTGATTCTTAGTTCAATGATATATCACACTTTATATTTTTCATAGGTTTCGGATGAGAAAATTCATATTCAATGTAAAACATCGAAAACGTACAGTTAAAACTAATACTAGAAACATTAGAAAACCGTAAAATTATTATAAAATTATGTTTTGTAATTTTAAATGATAGACAAATAAAAAACAAATTTATTTTAAAGGTTAATAAACTTACAAAAGATGTTCAAAAAGATTTCCGTTATTCTCTAAACATAAATGGCATCTTCTAACTGTAGCATCTAAAACATTCTTCAGCATTTGAGGAGTAATACTAGCAAACGCTTCGAGAACTGATCTTTGTAAAATTTCTTCGTTTTCAATATCGTTTCCATAAATGTAATTTTTAATGTATCCCCAAAGAAAAAAATCCAAAGGTGTTATATCTGGAGAACGGGCTGGCCACAGTACATTTGCATGAGTGCCAATACATCTTCCTGGAAATCTAACTGACAGGTATTCTCTGACAACTCTGGAATTATGTGCTGGTGCACCGTCCTGCATAAACCAACAGCCTTCAACTTCTTGGCAAGGAAAATCATTCAAAGCAATCTCTAATTCATTTTGGAGTAAATTTGGTAACGTTCAGAATTTAAGGACTCGTGGTAAACGACTTATAATTCGAGTACCGAATATAGAAGCCCACATATTAAATCCGAAACGGTGTTGGTATTTGGCCGTTTTGTACAGACGTGGATTTACTCCTGCCCAATAATGGGCATTTCTACGATTAAAAATTCCATTATTATTAACCATACTTTCATTGAACCATATTATTTTATTCGGAAAATATTCACTGTCTTGAGATTGACATTTATACCATTCGCGAAATATTCTACGTCTTTCTGGGTCACCTGATCGAAGTCCTTGGCAAATTCTAAATTTATATGTACTTTCTCCTTCTGTAGAACATAATGAGCTGTGGAATGGGCTATGCCAGTTGCCTCTTCAATTTTCCTAGTAGAAACCTCTGGATTTTCCGTTACAGTTAATAAAACAGTATTGGCTTTTCCTTCATTGCAAGGTTTTTTGCAAGATTTTACAGGTTTTTTGAACGCACCATATTCTTTTAGATTAACTGCTAATGTGCGAAAAGTTCTTTTGTGAGGTTGACGTCTTTCTGGATATTTGTTTAAATACATTATTTCGGCTTCAGAACAATTACGTTGACACAAAATGTAACACGTCAGTATATCGAATTTTCCATTATTTGAAAAATGTACTCCTACCATATTGTTTTTAGGTAAACACAAAATGTAATTAACTCAAAGACCACCAAACAAACGTAATACGGATAACAATCAATTATGACAGGTAGGTAAACAAAATGCAAAGCCAACTTAGTTTTACCAAATGCATCAATCAGTACGACGGAAGATGTATTTTAACTGTTTAATTAATAGTATTTTCACTAAATACATACTTGTGAATTATTTTATTCGCAACAGGCATTAGAAAATGAGAAAACATTATTTTATAATAATTTTACAGTTTTCTAATGTTTCTAGTATTAGTTTTAACTGTACGTTTTCGATGTTTCACATTGAATATGAATTTTCTCATACGAAACGTATCAAAAATATAAAGTGTAATATATCGTTGAATTCAGAACCAAGGAGAGAATTTAAATATGGCAAAAATAATTTTTTCGTGTATTTAAAAAAATAAAGTTGATGATGGTTGCTGACAAACGAAACGTTGTATCAACAATTGAATAACATCATTAAGTAGAGCTAGAAAAGTGGCAATGAAAATGTGCTCTTCTTTTCTTGATAGCTCTTCAAATAAGGTCAGAAAAAAATAAAAACGAAAATCAGAAAATTAATTTTTTTTTCAAATATCTCAAAAATTAAAAAAGATATTCGAGTTCTACAAAGACCATAAATACATCCTCTCAAATGCGTAACTTTTGTTCCATTTAACCGACCTTCCATCTCTTACCGTTTCCGAGATCCCCATAGTGGGCATCCTTATCTTGGACACGGTGTATATATATATATATATATATATATATATATATATATATATATATATATATATATATATATATATATATATATATATATATATACGAAGAAACAAAAAGGAAATTCGACAGACTATCATTACAACAGCGGAATGGTAAAAAACCGACAACTTTAGACGCGAACAAGGTGGTTCACAACATATCCAAATATCAACTAGACGAAGCATCAAGAAGCGTACTCAGCAAAGGCTTCAATTTTGCGATCGCACCTCAACGAATTCCTGTGGAAGAAATCATATGTGGAGTAGAGTCATCCATCGCGAAACTCGAGAAAGACGCAGCCGAATCAATACGACAGGACGTTTCTCGGGTACTGAGGAAAGCACGTACGCCAAGGAGCAATCTACCGAAAAACGAGCTGCACGCTCTACGAAATCTAAAATCCAACAAGGATATCATCATCCTCCCAGCCGACAAAGGGAACGCCACGGTGATAATGGACAAAGAAGATTACGATACTAAGATCCGACAACTGTTACAAGAGCCGGCATACCAGCAGATAAAGACGGATCCCACAACCTACCTGGAGAAAACCACCAAGACCAAAATCAAGAACAGCAAGATCAGCAAGGAGAAACAACTGGAACTGATACCACGGGAAAAATCTTCGAAATGTCCGAAACTATGTGGGCTACCGAAAATTCACAAGAAAGGCGCACCATTGAGACCCATCGTCAGCTCAATTGGGTCACCGCTACAACAACTGGCAAAATATCTGGCTCAACAACTTCAACCACATGCAGAACGAGCGGAATCATACGTCAAGAACTCCACTCACTTCCTCGAGATACTAAAAGACGAGAAAGTGAACCAGGACCACAAGTTTTGACGTCGTGTCACTATTTACAAACATTCCGATCAACGAGTCACTAGAAATCATCCAGAAAAAGTATCAAATATCGAAAGACATCCTGATATTAACGGAACACTGCCTGAGGAACACTTACTTTATCTACGAAGGACAACGGTACAAACAGGTAGATGGAGCACCAATGGGATCACCACTATCACCTGTGATAGCCAACTTATTCATGCAGGAGTTGGAAATGGAGATTTTAAAGACCGCCAGCCTCAAACCAAAACTATGGTTAAGATACGTTGATGACACCTTCGTCATATGGCCGCACGGAAGAGAACAGCTCGATAAGTTCTTAGAACACATAAACAGCGCCCATAATAAGATCAAATTCACCATGGAAGTGGAGGAGGACAAGCAGCTACCATTCCTGGACGTACTGATCTACAAAAAGAAGAATGGGTACCTCGGCCATACAGTATACAGAAAATCGACGCACACCAATAGATATCTCAACGCCCACTCACACCATCATCCTTCGCAGTTGCAGTCGGTTGTAAAGACACTGGTAACGAGATCAATAAGACTCACGGATTCCACTCACAAGAAAGAGGAGATGGGAACGCTCACAACAGCTCTACAACAAAATGGATTCACAATGAGGAACATCCAGAACGCGTCAAGACCAAGAAATACGAAACCCACAGAAGAGGAGGAACCACCAACATCCAAGGTCACACTTCCTTATGTAAAGGGAACGACAGACAAGATTGCAAAAATCCTCAGCAAACACAACATAAAGACAACGTTCAACACGGACAGAAAAATATCATCAGTACTCCCAACACCCAACACCAAAATCGACTTGGAGGACCAAGGAGACTACAGCATCCCCTGCGGGACATGTGACAAGGTATACATAAGTCAAACAACCAGACGGATCAACGTTCGACGAGAGGAACACAAGAACGGTGTCGAGAAGAATGTAGCTACATCATCGTTAGCCCAACACGCCAGTAGAACATCACACAACATCGCTTTTGAAAACCCAAAGATGATAGCCAGCATTACTCATGCGATAAAAAGAACTATTCGAGAGGCGATCGAGATTGAGAAACGGGAACAGAACCTTAGCACACGAGACTGCCTAATACATGGAAGATAACACTAGCAGAACATCGTCACACAAGAAAACGATCACCCGAACCAGAACCATCCATACCAACATCATGCACAGCAGCGCCATACAACACCGAGAAAGAGAAAGAAGGGAAAGTGAAAGCGGGGAAAACAGTGAAAGTACACAACACCAAATATAAGCAGGAGACAGGACAGCAGGACCTCAGTTCGATTCGAGTAACACGGAGCCGAAAAAATCAGTTGGAGAAGGAGAAAACTTGAAAATGGCAAATGCGACTTTGCCGAAACGTCGTTTTTGTACTGGCAGGAGTCAGAAACATCACCAGCAGACGCGAGATAACGCCCGGATAAACAACAGTGTTATATATATATATATATACAGGGTGTCCGTAAATATTCAACAAACGTCGGGCGGTGAAGGTATACCTCTAAACATGAAAAAAGTTCCCATAAACGTACCCTTGAAGATGCGTCGTTTATTAGATGCAGGTCGTTAAATAAAATACTACCCCATCGTTTTTTCTCCGTCAGAACCCTAAACTCCGTTCCTTCCGATCCTATCCTGACCACGCCCATCCTTAATCCCACCATGCACATATGCGTAATGTATGTATGTATGCTGGGAATCCATTATTGTAGATGAAGGAGCTCGGAAAGCTCGAGCAGCCCGCCCTCCCCCTTGGGGAGGGAATAAAATACGTGGCCTTTTACGGCAAAAAACGAAAAAAGAATTTTCTTTAACGACCTATGTCTAATAAACGACGCATCTTCAAGGGTACGTTTATAGGAACTTTTTTCATACTTAGATATACTTTCACCTCCCGACGTTTGTTGCAATATATACGGTTCTACAGGGTACTTTTAAAGATATGGCCATTTTTATATGAAAATCGTAATGAAATCGTCACCCTATATTATTTAAAATAAACAATTGAGTACTAATCTCTCATGGGTGAAATAATTTCGTGATAGTCTGGTTTTGTTAAAACTTATCACTTTCGTGATAACTGTTATTGTTTGTACAGGGTGATCCAAAAGTGTCGCCCACGGTAATCTCGGTTATTTTAAATGGAACACCCTTTATTAAGAAAAACTTTTACTCTTCTTAAGCATTCCTATACTTAAATTTTACAGTTATTAATTTATTTAGGTTTTAAGAATAAAAGCAACATTTTTGGCACTGCAAGTTTTTTGCAGTTTGCCATAACTGTAAAGCATTATTTGACAGAGGGTAGTATTATTTGTCCATCAAGCTTGTAAAATTAAAATTTAGTTTTATTCGGTTAGTTTCCTTATTATTTACTACAAATTTTGAGTTCATCATGAATTTTTCTAATGAGGAATTAGTCGATATGATCTGGATATTAGGTGAATGTCATATTCAATTGCACCAGGAATTATTGGATGATGATTTTCGAAGACGAATAAATTTTTGTAATTAGGCTCAAAGAAAAATTCGCAATCAAAAGAGATTTTTTTGATTATCTACTTTTCGGGGATGAGGCGACATTCCATAAAAATGGTTGTTTAAATAGACATAATTTTCATTACTATTCAAGAGAAAATTCCCCATAGGTACCACTTCACAAATAAGATGGTCTTTAAATGTTTGGGGTGTTAGGACCATATTTGTTCGAGGAAACGGTAAACGGTGTAGTTTATTTAGATTTTCTGGAAAATCGGTTGCCTGTGATTCTCGAAAACGTTCCCCTGGGTTACGTCGGTGAACGTGATATTTACATGTTGGGGCTCCCATACATAATAACACACTGAATCACGGTCAACTACACGATCAGTTTCCAGGACGATGGGTAGGTAGAACAGGGCCAATTCCGTGGCCTGCAAGATCGTCTGATCTAACAAAAATAGATTTTTTCTGTTGGGTATGTGAAAAATGAAGTACATAAATTACCTGTAACTACTTTAGAGGACATGAAAAATAGAATTAGAGTGGTTTTCCGAAACATTAGTATACCAATGGCTAGAAATGTAAGTAGTGAATTTGAAGATACAGCATTGTTTAAATATAATGGGAGGCCACTTTGAACAGTTAATAGAAATACCACTTGATCGAAACACTATATTCCGTCACTATGATTAAACTGATTTAAGTTTAACCTCCTGATGACGATGTGGTGTCAACAAAACGATTGACGGTCGATGAAACACAGTGTTTCGGTAAAATCCAGGTATGTATTTTGCTCAATTTACAATGTTATAATGCCCAAATCAAAACTTGGTTACCTAAATATTATCTTGTCATTCATTTTTTAGAATTTCGTTTCATTTATTACCCTTAGTCTCTGTTACCTAGTTTTGTTAAAGAATTTGTGATTTTATTGGCAATAGTTTTGAACTTGATGTATGTATTTGTCACCTGACAATAATAGTATTCATACAGAGCTGGTTAAACTTACAGTATTTTCAAATAATATATTACAGTCATGAAAAAAATAAAAATTTAGTTATGTCAAAAATGTCGCTTTTGTTTTTAAAAATCCAAATAACTGTAAGATTCAGGTATAGGGAATGCTTAAGAACAGTAAAAGTATTTCTTAAGTACCTTTCAGAGATGATATAAAATAGAGGGTGTTCCATTTAAAACAACCGAGATAATCATGGGTGTGGGTTTTGGGTCACCCTATACAAAAAATAAAAGCTATCACAAAAGTGACTATCACGAAGTTATTTTGCCAAGAGAGATTAGCCCTCAATTGCTCAATTTAAATAATATAGAGTGACGATTTCATTACGACATAGAAATGGCCATATTTTTAAAAGTAGCCTGTAGAATCTAGTAAAAACCTTCATCATTGGAATGGAAAAAATTTGACATAATATACAGGGTGTTCCATTAAACAAACTTAAATTTGATATGCCCTGTATATAATTAAATAATTTTAAAATGTGTAGCTTGACTTTATGAATAACTTTTATTTAAACCTTTTTTTCGTAACTCTCAAGGTAACGGATTTATCGAAATCCGAAGCATAAGTTGATCAATTCTCAGAGATGTTAGTTATCTTAAGTAAATTAATGATATTATAAAAGACGCTGCATTGATAGCAATAGTCAGAGTTCATATTAAGTTATGGTTAGTGAGGTCTGGGTTTTTAATTGTAATAATTTATTTTTTGAAATGTCTTATTTGCAATAAAAACATAATTGGCGCTGCGAACAGGATACGCAAACGGCTTCATATAATATAACGTAGTGTCGGCGATTTTTAAATCTTTATTGGGTATACCAGCATTATTCATCATCGTGCTAAGCAAATTTTGGTAAGAATATCCATCTGGCCTTCTGAGGTGCTTTGCCCTTCAACGGACCTCAACTGTAGACAACGCCTAGGAAACAAAAACCAGAGTCTGCAACAATAGCAACATCCATCGAGAATCCTCAACCGCTGTGGTACTTCTCAACTGCAAGGCATACCTGAGATGCTATTAGCAACCCTAGTTTTGTAAGTAATAACATCCTTTTTCTTTCTTCTTTTTACAATACATGTGTTGAAATCTTTTATGACTGAATTCCGTGATAGATCACCCATAAGAATATCTAGTCATACAAGTAACTCCGATTCTGACAATCTAGTAATTAATAATCAAATTATACTGAAATAAATATTGCTAAAGAAATGATTCCTCAATATGAAGGGGGAAGTAGAAACTTATCATATTTCATACAACAGTGTGAAATTATAGAAATAATTCACCAGGTCACGAAAACTGTACATTAAATAAATTGTTGTTTGAAATTTGCTGTTCCAAATTAGTTGGTACTGTTAGGGACACTTTAGAAATTTCAAATTGTTTAACTTGGGATAAGGTAAAGAAAACATTAATAAATCGTTTCGGCTACTTTAGAAAAGAAACATTACTAGAAAATGATTTAATAACGTGTATTCAATTAACAAACGAAACTTACGATGAATATTATGAAAAATTAAAAGTAAATTGCAACAGTTGTTAGAACACGTAACCATAAATGAAACAGATGTTAACCTTAAAAATTATAAAACTAATGCTTATACAAAAAAGGCTATATTCACCTACATGGCACTAGGAGATTGTTTACTTCAGTTAAGAAACTATGATAATTATAAACACGACAACTAGACAATTCAACAATTTCTCGAATAAAACAGTTTCAACGGGCAAACGCAAATCATTTTTATAAACCTTCACCACAATTTACAAACCGTAATCTAGGTCAAAATCAATTTCCGTGTGGCCCGATAAATTTCCAGACGAGACCAGTGTTCACAAATTATCCTACAAATTCGCAAGTATTTGGCAAGAAGGAACCTGAGTCAAAACCAACCCCGATGTCAATATCCACACGAAATACTGGCAGACCAAATCAACAGCCCATTAATTCACGTAACCCTACAAACTATTTTCGAAGCACGGGCCCCCGTAATTTTCATTCCGAAGAACTTTACCATTTTCAAGACGATGAACAATCAATAGCAATAGTGGAAAATGACGAACATAATTAAGAAGATTACCAGAACCCTGAAAATTTTGAATTTACTGACAATTTTCCTGAAACTTTATTTGAATCTACTGAAAATTTTCGAATACCTACCTCAGAACCACAAATTTAGATTTAAATTCGCTAAGAAGCAAACCAAAACTACCATTCATAACGATTCCTAGTTTAAAATTAAAGATTTTAATAGATAGCAGAGCTTCTAATTCAATAATAAATCCGGGTCCCGCCTATGAACATTTAAAAAAAAATTCTTGAACCATTTACAGTTAAAAGTTTAAATAATACGATAACCGATAATCAGAATGTATCATATCCTATTTTAAAAGGATTTGGACTTGATAATAAAATTAATTTTCATATAATACAATGGCATGCTAGATTTGACGCATTAAGCGGAAGTGAAGATTTCCAAAAACTTACACATTAGACAGATATTTGAAAAATTAAGAGAATATAATTTAAAAAGGTCAACTAGATAAGTCGGAATTTTTGTGTAAAGAAGTAGCCTTCACACCACAAGGTATAAACCTAACCCCGCAAAAATTAAAGCTTTAGAAGAATACCCACTTCCGAAAACAGTACAAGAAATAAGAACTTTCTTTGGACTTCTAGGATATTACAGAATATATATAAAAAACTTTGCTAAACTTGTACATCCATTTACCAAATGTCTTAAAACGAATTCAAAGATTGATGTCACAGATCAAAATTATTTGCAAACATTTTATAAATGCAAGGAATTACTAACCAATGCACCAGTATTAACGTATCCAGACTTTGAAAAAACTTTTCATGTTACAACCGATGCATACACTGTAGCCATAGGAAGAGTTTTATCGCAAAATAACAAACCAATTGCATTTTACTCGAGGACTTTAAATACTGCTGAATGCAATTATTCAACTATCGAACGTGAATTGCTAAGTATAGTGGAAACCACGAAACATTTTAGGCCACACATTTACGGAAAACAATTTATAATAGAAACAGATCATAAGCCGCTAGTTAGGTTATTTTCCCTCAAGGATCTAGACTAGTTAAATGGAGATTAAGACTCGAAGAGTGTGACTACAAAATACAATACAAGAAAGGCAAAGAAAATTTAGTAGCCGATGCGTTATCGCGAATCGAAGTTAATACAAAGGAAACCTCAAACGATACAGAACTAAACCTTATGTCAATAATCCCAAATGTCGTCGAAAACCTTTCGTCCGATGATTTAGAAGAATCATTGAACATACAACAAGATCATCAATCGAATAATACACAACATACATCTACTGAAAATCCAATATTGTCAGCACCAATCTCTGAGAATCCAGTAAATCATTTCATGTATCGCGTAATCTTAAAACTAGGAGATCAATATAAAATAGAATATCAAAGACCATTCTTAAAACATAACTATGTTGTTACAATTAGGCAAGGTAACGAACTGGAAAACATTTCGCGAATGTTAAAGGAGATCATAGATCCAAAAGGGATATACGGAATATACTTTAAAGATAAGGAATTAGAATCTAAATTTTTTGAAATAACAGGTAATTTATTCAATAACAAAATAAAACTTATTAAAAGCAATCTTCTAGCAAAAGATATAGAACAATCGAATGAACAATTCGAAGTAATAGATATATGTCATTCTAATAATCACAATGGCACCTATAATCACTTAAAAACTAACTATTACTAGCCTAACTTAAAAACCACGATAAACAAAGTAATTAACGAATGCGAAACTTGTAACGTTAGTAAGTACGATAGAAATCCATATAAAATTCAATTTTCTGGACCGTTACTCGTAAGGAAACCTTTCGATGTAGTACACATTGATACACTTAGTTTCGAAGGAAACGAATTTTTAACAATAATAGACCTCTCTTCACGATATCCACAACCTTATTATATAACAGACGTATCAGGATTAACAGTGTTAAATAAGTTGAGACACTACTTTTCGTACCACGGTTACCCAAAGAAAATAGTTTGCGACGAAGGAAAGGAGTTCAAGAACAAGATCTTCCAAGAATGTTGCGCTTTATTCAAAATCGAATTGCATTTCACTACTAACTATAACAGTAACAGTAACTCTCCAATAGAAAGAGTACACTTCACCATTTTAGAAAAATTAAGAATTATCAAGATTGAAAATAAAAACGAAAGTCCCCAAAATTCAATGATATCGTCCGTATTAATGTACAATCAGTCTATACACTCTGCACGAGTTATACACCCTTTACTCTACTGTACGGGTCTTACAAAAATGCACATCAAGACTCTAGAAAAGAAAAATAGAGATAAACCATTGAAATGAATGAACCAGTAGCCTATTTTACACGGCAAAGAATTAGAAAAACAGATTCGTGCTTTGATAAAGTAAATAAAACATCCGTTAATAAAAATAAAATCAAAGGCTCAGAAAAAGTTCAAATCGACCAGCGAACATACACACAAGAAAAATGAAATGTATTAAAAAGAAATTTTGTTTGCAGGATTTGCCTGGCAATCCAGAACTTCAAATCTACAAATTTAATGCAAACGGGTACATTATCGAAGACATATGCCCAGCCAAATTAGTAGATCATTATCATAAGTTTTACTTCTACAGTAATATAACAGATTTAGAATTAAGTTATCAAATATTAAGTAAGGCAGTAATTTTAGACCCTAATTCAAACGTCATGATCCAGAAATTAGTCCATGTGTTAAAAGAAAATTGTAAGTTAATAGAAAAACAATTATCTAAACTTAAACATAAAAGAAAACGTGGTTTTGCTAATGTTATTGGTACAGTAATAAAATATATTACTGGCAACCCTGACAACAACGATTTAACTGAAATTAATAAAAATCTCAATTCACTATATAAGAATCAAGATAAAATTATTCAACAAGTAGATAAATACACTTCATTTGCTAATCACATCACTGAAAGGTACTCCAAAGGCTTGGAAATAATCCGGGGCAACACTGATTTATTTGTTAATGAAGTAAACAAGGTGAACAGTATTCTTGACACACATTTAATTATTCAATACAATAATTATTTAAGTTCCAAATTATTGAACTTCCTTTAAACCTTTGAAAGAATTTCTTTAGCTTTTTCTGAAATAACAAATCTCGAAATTATGTTTGATATAGAAATAATTGAAATTATCGACCATTTAAAATCAATTTATAAAAAGGCGGAGTTCCCTGAATTAGATAAAATCCATATTTTTAAAATACTGGAATTTTCAAAGTTTAGAATTTGGTCAACAGAAGATCCAATTACATGTATGTTGTATATATATATATATATATATATATATATATATATACAACAGACAAAACTACGTGTAAATACATAATACACTGTTTCGTGGATTTCGATAAAACTTACTTGTTCGTTCTATATTATTTCATACAGTTTATATTTTTTAATTTTCTTTGTGTTATACTATGAAAAAACGTACATTCTTTTTAATTCCTTACCGGACTTAAATAACAATACTCGGGTAGATTTAAGTGGAAAAAAAAACGGCGACCGTTTTGTTTCATAAAAATTTAATTGTAGAAAGTTTATAAACACAGAAAAGGCCTAAAATATCACCCTTCTTCATACGTTTCTCGAGCTCCTTCAGAATTCCTTTCCTATTAGAACGCAATATACCACAATAGAGCATCTTCATTTTATACAATTCTTCTGTAAGTCCTACGTTTGAATAAAAATTATCCATATAGAGTATTCTGCTCTCTTTCTGTTCAATTGCTTGAAGTTATTCAAGTATAACTGAGTGAGCATGTCCTAAACCGTCATTTTTACTTCCTTTTCCTGTATACGCTTTCAAATTACATGTATACCCGCCTGGCATACATAATCCAATCGTCCTCGGAATGCTTTCATCAACAATCAAAACTTTACCAGGGAACAAAGCTTCTTTGAATTTATTTAATAAAATGGATTTAATAAAACTCCGAAGAACCTTCGCATTTCACCAGCATTTGTTTCCGTTCAAGACCTTATTCGAGATTTTGGTGTATGGACGTTGCTAATTTGTTGCAAAACATAAATATTAGTTTGTCTTACTATTAAGTTAATTACGTCATCCGTTATGAAATAAGAAGGTCCAAAGGATCCTTAATGCTAGATGAATCGATGTTGGGATTAAGTATACTTGCTTCTCGAAAACGTTTAAATTCGCAGTTATTATTGTTGTTAATGTTGGTCCATGTATTTTTTGTTGAATGTTCTCATTGAATTCAATTCAATTGCCATTTCAATGTTTACATTTGAAGTTAATGTTCTATCGTTTATATCTTCAGAGTTAACGCTCTCGTCGGAAGTAGAACTTGTTTCTACTTCATAATCCTTTTCAAACGAATCATCGTTATCAAAATCTGATAAGCAATCATCAGATAGGTTACTGGAGTTACCGCTTGTTGCACCCGATGTGTACTTTGACGTAGCACTAGAACTTGAATTAATAATTTCCATATGTGGATTTTTTATGCTCATTTGCGTTCCGCTTCTTGTATTGTAACTGTAGTGATACACAAAAAAATAATGTTCAAGAATTAAAAACGTGTTTGTAAGTATATTACCTGGACTTAATATGGTTTTCGTCTACATTATCTGTGATATCATTTTATGAACGGTCTATTTCTCTATTGTCATTACTTAAACAACTTTCCGTTTGAAGCTTTTCGGCGGTTAATTCTAAAATTCTCCTTGCTCGACTAGCCATTTTGCACATTCACTATTTTAAATCATAAGTGAATACTGTTTACCAACTGCAGTAATTGGATATTTAACGGAAAGCTATAAAACGTAAATAACCGAATAAAAACGAATAAATGCAACACTTGACGCTCGTGTTAAGTGCCGCATAGTAAACGTAAGTTATTACTGTTGTGCGGTACTTATCCCTGGTGTCAAGTATTAAAAAACGGTAATTCACAATCTAACGAAATTGTGAATATAACTGTACAAGAAACACAAAAATCCGATTACAAATAAAGATTCAACAGCTTCAGCATTATGTAAAAGAAGTGTGGAAATGGTTAACGCATGTGCATAATACATACCACTTGATGCCAACGTCAAGTATCGCAGTTAACGTGTTAAGTGAACGTGAATTTTTAAAGTAGTTAACGCTATTAGCGTATCAAAATTGTAATTGCAGTTCATTCCTATTCGAGTTTCTTGGTTTTCTATAAAACATACATCTACAATGTATTAAAATTTTGAGATAAAAGTTTATAATATGCAGTTAATTGATTAAAATACGAGATTATTTTGACGCATTGGCTATATTTAGGGTTCTGTTGTGCGTATGACATTTAGATGTAGTGGAAACGATTTTGTTTTTTAACCATTTCGTGATGGCGTTGATCAATGGATTCTCAGTTTCGTTGGTTCCGTTTCATATTTTCGGTGGGAAAAGGCACGTGATATTTAAACCTTTTAAGAGTAGTTGGTTTTAATTTAGCGGGTGGATTTTTGTTAACGTTGCAATATAAACATGAGCACCTATAAGAGCGGGGGAGTCGTAGGCTGGAAGGGCGTTTGATAGTAAACCTTTAGTAAGACACAGTAGATCGCTTCAGTTGAATAAGATAACGATCTGTGCTAATTGTAGAAAATTAATATTATAGTTAAAAGTATTGGGTGTTTTCTGCCAAAACCCATTGTTGGGCATAGAATAATAAAATGTTTACAAGTAAAGCAGTTATATGTGAGTTGGAAGTAGTTATAAAACTTTTCCAAGGATTTGAGTAGTAAAGAGACCTGTTATAAACAAAAATTGTTGTATTAAAGAAAGTATTGCGTATAAGACCGGTGCGATAGAAAAGAGTCTTTTAAGTGATCCTTCTTAACTAAGGAAGATTTTTGTTAATATTGAAAATTGATGTTGTCAGTATTCATTTATTAATAATGATGTAAATACATGTGCGTTTGTCAACGGCATTAAATCGATCAGGTGTATAGACAGTTAGGAATTTAAATACTAAGTGCTTTAACATATTTTGTAACATAATAAAATACTTACCTTTTTTGGGTTTTTTAATGGTGTATTTTAAATTATACAATCTAAACGTTTCGCTAACACTTACAGTTATGTTCGTCAGTAGTAATATCTATTAAAAGTGTTTAAGATGTTGAAAACAACGTTAAGCATTGTTGTCATTTATCCTCATATGTTTATTTGAATTGAACCGTTATTATTGTAAAATTTATGTATTAAATTCAGATATTTGCATTTTAAATTTATGACATTTTGTCCTTGATCTTACTTCCATGCAGTAATATTGGCATAATCATACTTTGGATATTGATAAAACGTTTAAATTCACAGAAGTCTGTATCTTATGGTTCCTTTATTTTATTGGGACGCATCAATGGGTAATGTGATGTTACCATTTGATGTATCAGCTATTGTTATTTGTAATTGTTCGCAACTAAGGCGGTATAACGCCCTTCTGCTAGAAAGGGATGTTATAAAATAAAAATTATAATAATAATTATTGTTTTTCCTTGCAGACTTTCTAAGTCGTAGTGGACGTGCGCACTTGTGTACTGTGTTACAGAACAATAGACTAGAACAAGTATTTATTTGTTTTAATAATAAAATAAAATAAACGTTAACGGTTTATTCAAACAAAAAATAACTCTTGAATTAGATTAAGACTATGATCTCAGATGAGCAGAGAGTCCTGCGGGCATAGGTGTATTCCCGTGATCGCGGTATCGTCCACTATATAGATTAGTCTCGGCTGATTATTCCTTTTGATTATAAATTTATTATTATTAGGGGTTGATAAATGTAGTTATTCGTATCAGTGGAATTTTGACTGGGTTGTAATAGCCTGGTCAAGCAAAATGGCGGCATAACCAAATACTTGAATTTTTTGAATATAAAGAGTGTTAACAATATGTACGTTTGTGGGTGATTTTATTTAAGTTGAAAAGTAAAACATAGTTTTCTGTGTAACTTGAAGTGTATGCGAATCTGTAGATTAATTACACTGTTTAATTTTTTAATTAATGAATATGTTTAGGGTACGTACAGAGTGAGTCTCAAAATTATGTTTTCGGTATTTTGTGTAATTGTTCGGATAATACGGAATTTTTTGAGGATATCATTTAGGCTTTCGCTTAAGTTAGCAACGGGCTATGCAGTGTTACACATATAGCTCTAAAGTGGAGAATGTTTTCAGTCGTGCGGTTTTTCACATATAAAGGAAAGGGTCTGCTCTACATTATTTGACTAACGAATGCAGACAAGGAACTAAAACACACTGTTCGAAAACCTGCCAGTTTATCTCTAAGAAGTTTTTGTTGGAAGCGGCGTGTAATTTGTATGTCTGAGTGGTATACACGATTTTGACACCTGGAGATTGGAATGTGAACTGGTGGTGTAACTGAATTCAAGAGTCTGGCGTTTTTGGTATTTGGTGTTGGAAAGAATTCTCAGGTCAGTTGAACAGGGGGAAAGGATTCGGTCTGGTCTCTGAACCCGTAGAGAAGATTCGGTGTGATCTCTGAAGAGAAAATTCGGTCTGGTCTCTGAATCGGAAGAAAGAGTAAGTTTTCAGGTACCTGTGACGGTTTTTATAGGGACGGAGACGTGTGGCGGGAGAACGTTTTGCAAATTTAATTAGTAGGAGTAGAAAATGAAGGGATTTGGACATGCAGGAATACATTTGCGAACAAAATTCTTTGTACCGGTGGTTACATTAATTACTTTGTTGATAGTTCCAAGAGACTTCCATATTTTGTTGTTTCACTTTTTGTTATTTTTAATTGTAATTAAGAAATTTTTGTGTGTCAATCTAATCCCTAATTATAAAGCATATTTTTGAAACTACTTCATTTTGAATTGAATTTTCACGTAACGTGTTATGGTGCGTTATGGGGAGCGATGTAATAACTTTATAATCATATTTTGCGGTATTTATTACGTGAAGATTTATGATTATGTTTAAATTTAAGTTTCCTGGTTTTAATGTAAAGCTTTGTAGATTTGGAAGCAGTTCAGTTTTCTTTCTGAGTTTATGTAATGAACTTCATGTCTTTATTGAGGAAATTTAAACTTTGGGAGTAAGTTAATTTTGCAATTTAGGAGAACGACTAGTAACGACATTATAGTACTGCTTCGAAGCTCATTGTAATGTAGTGGTGGTGGTTTAAAAAGCCCTGGCGTAAATAATTTAATAATAAATAAATAGGTGTAAATGTTCTCAAAACAAATCGTTAAAATAACCAGGGATCCAAATCACTCAACAAAAGATAATGCCGTTGGCTCAGTCGGTAAATTAAAGCAGGCCGGTTCAATCCTTTTGATTTGCTTAATTACCACAATTTCTACTTAGTTATTTCCACTTAACATTAATATAGCAACTGCAATGTAACAATAATAAAAATTATCTCGGACGCCAAGTTATTTTTTGATTATGTTCGGAATAACTAAACCGAGGATACAATAAAAAAAATCACCAAAATGTCAAAATAAAAGAAATACAAACTATGTTTATTAAATATTTAAATTTAGAATTATATAAAATATATCTTAAAAACTAATTGTAATAGCCTTAAATTACTAAATTATGGATATAAATACCTGTTCGAAACTTTTTGTACACAACGTTTTGATAACATCTGGTATCTAAACAAATACGGAAATGCAAACGAAAGGTGATGTAATCTTTGCACCAATATTGCGCAATATGTCGTAATAACAATGCTGTACGTTGTAAACCATACTAAAGTTGAATTTTACTTCTTACATATTTATCTTCATGAAATTTGAACAATCCAGTATTTATTGCATTCTCTTGAAAGTTAAAATAAAAAGGTGTGATGTAAATTTAGATCTAACAAAGTATAAGTACAAGCATACATAAAAGTAGAATTAAACGTGTAATTAAAATGTAATTAAAATAGAACTAAATGTGCAATTAAAAGTAGTAAAAGTGCCTGCAAAGAGCAAATATTTTAGATTTTAATACAAGACGAGTTAAATGTATCTTACCATTAAATCAATGGCACCTTTCACAAAATTTAGGTGGTAACCCAAAAATGGCTTCCTAATCAACATAAGGTTCATCAAGTAATACTCGAAATGATGCTTAGATATTAGGTGATATAGCGTTGCGCGAAAAAATGTGTGCAAAAAATTAAGTAAAAGATATGGAATATAAACCCCTAAGAAGATATGCACTTACGTTACACCAAAATGCAAATTAAGTTGCCTACCACATACTTATAATTCATTAATAATTAAAAACTCTTTTTTTCTTATATTTACAACTAAATGAACGAAGAACG